>ML108916.1:36325-150067 GCA_003697995.1 Taxidea taxus jeffersonii | reverse complement strand
TGTATCACATTGATTGATTTGCGGATGTTGAACCAACCCTGCTGCCCTGGAATAAATCCCACTTGGTCGTGGTGAATAATCCTTTTAATGTACTGTTGGATCCTATTGGCTAGTATTTTGGTGAGAATTTTCGCATCTGTGTTCATCAAGGATATTGGCCTGTAATTCTCTTTTTGGATGGGATCCTTGTCTGGTTTGGGGATCAAGGTGATGCTGGGCTCATAAAATGAGTTTGGAAGTTTTCCTTCCATTCCTATTTTTTGGAACAGCTTCAGGAGAAGAGGAATTAATTCTTCTTTAAATGTTTGGTAGAATTCCCCTGGGAAGCCATCTGGCCCTGGGCTTTTGTTTGTTGGGAGATTTTTGATGACTGTTTCAATCTCCTTACTGGTTATGGGCCTATTCAGGTTTTCTATTTCTTCCTGGTTCAGTTTTGGCAGTTTATATGTCTCTAGGAAAGCATCCATTTCTTCCAGATTGTCAAATTTGTTGGCATAGAGTTGCTCATAATATGTTCTTATGATTGTTTGTATTTCTTTGGTGTTGGTTGTGATCTCTCCTCTTTCATTCATGATTTTATTTATTTGGGTCCTTTCTCTTTTCTTTTGGATAAGTCTGGCCAGGGGTTTATCAATCTTATTAATTCTTTCAAGGAACCAGCTCCTAGTTTCATTGATTTTTTCTATTGTTTTTTTGGTTTCTATTTCATTGATTTCTGCTTTGATCTTTATTATTTCTCTTCTCCTGCTGGGTTTAGGCTTTCTTTGTTGTTCTTTCTCGAGCTCCTTTAGGTGTAGGGTTAGGTTGTGTATTTGAGACCTTTCCTGTTTCTTGAGATAAGCTTGTATCGCTAAATAATTTCCTCCAGGACTGCCTTTGCTGTGTCCCACAGATTTTGGACCGTTGTGTTTTCATTATCATTTGTTTCCATGGTTTTTTTCAATTCTTCTTTAATTTCCTTGTTGACCCATTCATTCTTTAGAAGGATGCTGTTGAGTCTCCATGTATTTGTGCTCTTTCCAAATTTCCTCTTGTGATTGAGTTCTAGCTTCAGAGCATTGTGGTCTGAAAGTATGCAGGGAATGATCCCAATCTTTTGATACCTGTTGAGACCTGATTTATGACCCAGGATGTGATCTATTCTGGAGAATGTTCCATGGGCACTAGAGAAGAATGTGTATTCTGTTGCTTTGGGATGGAATGTTCTGAATATATCTGTGATGTCCATCTGCTCCAGTGTGTCATTTAAGACCTTTATTTCCTTGTTGATCTTTTGCTTGGATGATCTGTCCATTTCAGTGAGGGGTGTGTTAAATTCTCCTACTATTATTGTATTCTTGTCAATGTGTTTCTTTGATTTTGTTATTAATTGGTTTATATAGTTGGCTGCTCCCATGTTAGGGGCATAGATATTTAAAATTGTTAGATCTTCTTGTTGGACAGACCCTTTGAGTATGATATAGTGTCCTTCCTCATCTCTTATTATAGTCTTTGGTTTAAAATCTAATTGATCTGATATAAGGATTCCCACCCCAGCTTTCTTCTGATGTCCATTAGCATGGTAGATTGTTTTCCACCCCCTCACTTTCAATCTGGAGGTGTCTTCAGGTCTAAAATGAGTTTCTCGTAGGCAGCATATTGATAGGTTTTGTTTTTTTATCCATTCTGAAACCCTGTGTCTTTTGATTGGGGCATTTAGTCCATTTACGTTCAGGGTAACTATTGAGAGATACGAATTTAGTGCCATTGTATTGCCTGCAAGGTGATTGTTACTGTATATTGTCTCTGTTCCTTTCTGATAATACTTTTAGGGTCTCTCTTTGCTTAGAGGACCCCTTTCAATATTTCCTGTAGAGCTGGTTTGGTGTTTACAAATTCTTTCAGTTTTTGTTTGTCCCGAAAGCTTTTTATCTCTCCTTCTGTTTTCAGTGATAACCTAGCTGGATAAAGTATTCTTGGCTGCATGTTTTTCTCGTTTAGTGCTCTGAATATATCATGCCAGTTCTTTCTGGCCTGCCAGGTATCTGTGGATAAGTCTGCTGCCAATCTAATATTTTTACCATTGTATGTTACAGACTTCTTGTCCCGTGCTGCTTTCAGGATTTTCTCTTTGTCGCTAAGACTTGTAAATTTTACTATTAGATGGCGGGGTGTGGACCGATTCCTATTGAATTTGAGGGGTGTTCTCTGCACCTCCTGGATTTTGATGCTTGTTCCCCTTGCTATATTAGGGAAATTCTCTACAGTAATCCTCTCCAGTATACCTTCTGCTCCTATTTCTCTTTCTTCTTCTTCTGTAATCCCAATTATCCTAATGTTTCGTCTTATGGCATCACTTATCTCTCGAATTCTCCCCTCGTGGTCCATTAGTTGTTTGTCTCTCTTTTGCTCAGCTTCTTTATTCTCTGTCATTTGGTCTTCTATATCACTAATTCTTTCTTCTGCCTCATTTATCCTAGCAGTAAGAGCCTCCATTTTTTATTGCACCTCATTAATAGCTTTTTTTATTTCAACTTAATTAGACTTTAGGTCTTTTATTTCTCCAGAAAGGGCTTTTATTTCTCCTGACAGGGTTTCTCTAATATCTTCCATGCCTTTTTCGAGCCCGGCTAGAACCTTGAGAATCGTCATCCTGAATTCCAGATCTGACATATTACCAATGTCTGTATTGATTATGTCCCTAGCCTTCGGTCCTGCCTCCTGTTCTTTTTTTTGTGGTGAGTTTTTCCGCCTTGTCATTTTGTCCAGATAAGAATCCGCTGTTTTTGGGACGCCTGGGTGGCTCAGTTGGTTAAGCGGCTGCCTTCGGCTCAGGTCTTGATCCCAGCATCCTGGGATTGAGTCCCACATCGGGCTCCTTGCTCGGCAGGGAGTCTACTTCTCCCTCTGCCTCTGCTTGCCACTCTATCTGCCTGTACTCGCTCCCTGTCTCTTTGACAAATAAATAAATAAATAAAAATCTTTAAAAAAAAAAAGAATCCGCTGTTCTCCTTGTTAAGTGAACTTGGTCTTGGCTGGATTTCTTGTTGATCTTCTGGGGGAGGGGCCTGTTGTAGTGATTCTCAAGTGTCTGTGCCCCAGGCGGAATTGCACCGCCCTTACCAGGGGCCGGGCTAAGTAATCCTCTCAGGTTCGCTTTCGGGAGCTTTTGTTCCCTGAACGCTTTCCGTAGAGTTCCGGAGGACGGGAATGAAAATGGCGGCCTCCCAGTCTCCGGCTCGAAGGAGCCAAGAGCTAGGGGCCCCAGTCTTCAGTGCGCCTTCAGAGAAAAGCGTTTAGTCACTCCCGTCTCCTCAGCCTCCGGCGCGCCCGGGGAAAATCGTGCGTAATCAGTCCCATCTCACTGGCTTCTGGGAGCGCTCCGAGCTCACCCAGCCTGTGACCAAGAGTCTCTGTCTCTGGCAGAGTCCCACCTGGAATCTCCGAACCCTGTAGATCCCTGAGCCCTCCCGGGTTGGAGTCTCCCCGGATCTTGTGGGGACTCCTCACACAGAGCACCGGCCCGTGTCACAGACCACGGCTCTAGGAAACCTCGGCTCTGTCTCCGCTGCTGGCTTCCCCGCTCTAATACCTGTGAGCTCTGCGACACTCAGACACCCCTGATCCTTCTGTGACCCCGCAGGACCTGAGTCCACGCTGTCCCCGTGAGGTCTTCACCCCAGTTTAGCCTGTGGAGTGATGTCCCTCCGTGGAGCAGACTTTTAAAAGTCCTGATTTTGTGCTCCACCGCTTGCCGGGAGCCGGCCCCTCCCCCTGGGGTCTATCTTCCCGTTGCGTTGAATTCACTTCTCCGCTGGTCCTACCTTTTAGAAAGTGGTCGATTTTCCGTTTCTAGAATTGTTGTTTTTCTTCTCTTCGATCTCCTGTTGGATTCGTAGGTGTTCGGAATGGTTTGATAGGCTATCTAGCTGATCTCCTGCTGGCTGATGTCGTCTCAGCCTGCTACTTCTCCGCCATCTTGACTCCTCCCCCACCAATGACATTTTTATTAGAAAACTTGAAAAATACAGATCAGGACAATGATTACAAACCATTCAACCCAGTCACCATTAAATGCTTCTTTTGCATCCTATGCTGCACATATTTACGTTTTAATGATAATCTTAGAAGTTCAGGTTTTTGTAATAGACTTAGGTTTGAATCCCAGTTCTGTAACTTCTAAACTATATGATCTTACTTAATTTGTTAGGTCTAAGTTTCTCCACCTGGAAATGGGTGTAAAGTAGTACCTCTCTGAAGGTTAATGTGGTAACTGAATGAGATACTTACTGTTCATAAATCTGTTAGCACAATGCCTTGTACAGAGTAAGTGCTCAGTAAATGTTAGCTCTCATTTTTTTTTTTTTAACAGGGGATCAGGTATATTTATTATTATTATTATTTTTAAGGATTTTATTTATTTATTTGACAGAGATCACAAATAGGCAGAGAGGCAGGCAGAGAGGGAGCGGAAGGGAAGGTAGCATCCTGCTGAGCTGAGAGCCCGATGCAGGGCTCGATCCCAGCACCCTGGGGTCATGACTAGAGCCGAAGGCAGAGGCTTTAACCCACTGAGCCACCCAGGCGCCCCTATTTATTAATTTTTTAAACTGTTTTTCCTTGTGTTAATCTTTATTAAGTGGTTTTTGTACTCAAGGCATTGTAATAAATACCTTCATTTTCTAAAAGCACCAATATTGCAAAGTAAGTACTATTATAATCTCCATTTTATAGGGAAGAAGACTGAAGCACAGAGAGATTAATTTGTCAAGATCAGCAACATGTGACCCATTAATTTGACTTAGGTGGCTTGTCTTCAGAACCCAAATGTTAACAGCTTTTCTGTATTTTCAACATTCTTTCTAATGGTTTTGTCACTTAAGAGGATACTTTTAAAGAGATGTGAAGAACTTTATTTTAGTTCCCCTGTACACATGGGTCTTTAAAATGTGGTTTGCAAAAAAAAAAAAGTAAATAAATTAATAAAATGTGGTTTGCAACCTAAATGTTAAGAGAAGGATTTTTTTGTTTGTTTTTTTAATGTTAGAAGAAAAACAGATACCTGCCTTTTTGGGTTTACATATTTCTTTTGAGAGATTCTATCTAGTCCATGACCTCACCCATTATCTATAGCTTGATATCTGCAAATTCTTTCTTTACAATTTTAACTTCTTACCAAAGTTACGGAACCCTGTTGACAATTGCTTCTCCATTCATGTTAGCTCCATCCATATTAACTCACAGAAAAGGCAGATTGATTATGTCCTAAACTTAACTCATGATTTTTCCTTCTTGTAACAAAGACTGCTTCTTTGCTTGCTCAAGTATGAACCTTCAGAGTCTATAATGATTTCTCTCACATTTCCTACATCTACCTTTTTCATCGTTTTATTTATTGTACTTTGGAAAACTTGTTATCTCCTTTTTTATGATGTCTTTCATGATCTTTACATTAGGTAACAATGAGTGAATAAAGTGAAAAGCTAAGTGAATTGTTTTAATCTACCCAGATTGGTTTAGAATGGACAAAACATTTATACCAATATTTATACCAGAACATTTAAGCAGATAGGTTGTTATTTCTAGAGTAGATAATTTTTGTTTTTTTCTGTAATAAAATCTGTTTTCTTTCACAGACCTTTGACAAATGTTTCCTGGGCTCATCAGAAACAGCGGATGCTAATAGAGTATTCTGTGGCCAGATGACTGCGGTTTACCTTTTCAGTGAGGCTCTTAATGCTGCTCAGATTTTTGCTATTTATCAATTGGGCCTGGGATATAAGGTACTTTACTTGTTGTTCACTAAGTAACCAGTATTAATTGGGCTTTTTTAAAAGGGAGGTGATGCATGGGGCAACCTACCTTGGATTACAAAACTGAATGTTAGAGTAATCAGTCACAGGAATCTGAATGAAGGGTACTTGAAAAGTTTTGAGGGAAACATAGTATACTTGTCATATGTGGGGCACTGTGCAACTAATAGCTCAGGTTTCAGCTTTAGTTCATGCTGCATTTCTTTGATGGTGTCTGTCTTTGCATAACTAAATTTCAACAGTTGCTGTGATAAAAAAAAAACAAGTACCATGTGGAAATTAATGTGCAACAGGAAATGAGGATGATAGTGTGAGATCTGATTCCAAATTTGAGAGTTCATGCAGTGCTCAAGATGCATAAAAAGTAATAAATAATTTTGCTAATATAATAATGAAGGAAACATTTTTTTGACTTGTGCTTTAAGTTTTTCAGATGGCTATTAAATTATTAAAATACAAAATTGTTTGAGCTAAATCACTTAATAATATTTATTTTGATCTAACGCACCATAGACAATTACTGAAATGCTAAGACTGTCATGAACTAACAAAATTTGGAAACCTCTGTGTTAAGCCATTGTTAGTCTAGTTTGGTTTGAGGGAGCAGCTTAGTTTGCTATGTTCCTTTTGAAAACAAAATCTGTTTTACTGAATTTATTTATATATACATATTTATACTGTTACAGTGAGTAAAGTATACATATTTTAATTAGTTTTGAGAAAAGTATAACTACCACAACAATCAAGAAATAGAATATTTTTGTTCCTGCAAAAGGTTCATTGTCAATTTACATTGCAATGCAAGGGGCGCCTGGGTGGCTCAGTGGGTTAAGCCTCTGCCTTTGGCTCAGGTCATGGTCTCAGGGTCCTGGGATCAAGCCCCGAATTGGGCTCTATTCTCAGCATGCAGCCTGCTTCCTCCTCTCTCTGCCTGCCTCTCTGCCTACTTGTGATCTCTGTCTGTCAAATAAATAAATAAAATCTTTAAAAAAAAATTGCAATGCAAAAGGTTCATTGTTAATTCCTCTGTCAATTCCTTCCACTTTTCTAACCCCTCTGCATTCCTGTTGAGAGAAACCACTAATCTGTCACTTGATTAGATTTTTTTAAAGGCTTTATGTAAATGGAATCATGCAACCTGACTCCTTGGAGTTTGGTTTCTTATGAGTCATACATGTTGTTTAGTTGTAGTAGCTCCTTTCTTTGTATTGCTTCGTAGAAGTCCATTGTATGACTTCATCACAATTTTTTAATCCATCTTTCTGTTGATGGACATTAGGGTTGTTTGCAGTTTTGGCTGCTGTGAGTAAGATGCTGTGAATATTGGTGTGTGAGTCTTTGTGCTGACACATTTTTATTTCATAACTAAATGAGAGTGCGGTTACTAAGTGATAATGGTAATTGAAATTGCCAAATCCTTTTCTGAGGTAGTTATATAATTTTACATTTGTATAAGCAGTGTATGAGTTTTCTACTGATGTGCCAGGGTCGCGAGACCCCCGATGAGACCACCACGGAGACACGGAGCCGAATGCAAGGGCAAGGTTTCTTTATTGAGAGCGTGCCCGGGCACGGACCCCCGTCCAACACACCGACGCAACGGGTGGAGGAAGTAGGGTGCCCAGTCCTCTTTGAGCATTGCTTATAAAGACAAAACCACAAAAGTCACATGTATAGGTGACCTTTTACAGGATTGGTGTTGGTGTTGGTGTTGCTTAAGCTGTGCTGTCTACCAGGGATTGGCTACTTTGTCTAGGGGATTTTTGCCAGCTGTTTACTCAACGGCTACAGTTGCTGACTTGCACTTTTAATTAGTCACCAGGTTCAGGGGATTTCCAAACTGGTTCCTTGACGGATTACCAAATCCGGTTTCTTAGGGAATTGCGTAAAATGGCTCCCTTTACCCAAGATGGCGTTACTTTGGCTCTTCACTACTTGTTCCACATTCCTAAACATCTTACATTGCTGGTCTTTTTAATATTAGATGTTTCAGCGAGTATGTAGCAGTATCTCATTTTGGTTTTAATTTGCACTTTTGTAATGATCAGAGATTCCAAGCATCTTTTCCTTGCTTGTTGGTCATTTGTGTATCTTCATCTGTGAAGTTTGTTCACATCTTCTGCATGTATTTGTTTGGCTTCTTAGTGTTGAGTTTTGAGATTTCTCTATATATTCTGGATATAACTCTTTTATCAGTTGTTTGAGTTTCAAATTTTTCTCCAATGATCTGCATCTTGCCTTTTTTCTTTCCTTTCCTCTCTTTTTTTAAAAGATTTTATTTATTTTATTTTTTTTAAAAAGATTTTATTTATTTATTTGATAGAGAGATCACAAGCAGGCAGAGCATCAGGTAGAGATAGAAAGGGAAGCCGGATCCCTGCTGAGCAGAGAGCCCAATGCAGGACTAGATCCCAGGACCCTGAAATCATGACCCGAGCTGAAGGCAGAGGCTTAATCCACTGAGCCACCCAGGTGCCCCAAAGATTTTTTTTTTTCTTTTAAGGATTTTATTCATTCATTCCACAGAGAGAGAGCGATCACAAGTAGGCAGAGAGAGAGGAGGAAGCAGGCTCCCCACTGATCAGAGAGCCCAATATGGGGCTCGATCCCAGGACTCTGAGACCATGACCTGAGCTGAAGGCAGAGGCCTAATCCACTGAGCCACCCAGGTGCCCCCAAAGATTTTATTTTTAAGTAATCTTTACACCCAGCATGGAGCCCAGACGACAACTCTGAGATCAAGACTTGAGGCTCCATCGATTGAGCCAGCCAGATGCCCTGCCACCCCTTTTGAAGAACAGATGAATTTAATTTTTATCAATTCTAGTTCATCAACTTTTTTGGTTATTGCCGTGATTTTTATATCCTAAGGAATCTTTATCTATTCCAAAGTTGGAAAGATTTTCTCCTGTTTTCTTCTCTTACAGTTTCAGCATTTATATTTAGGTTTATGACCCATTTTAAGTTAATTTTTGTGTGTGGTATGAGGTAAGGGCCAAGGTTTATTTTTGTTGCATATGTGTACTTTGGTGTTACCAGTATTTTTTTTTTTTTTTAAGATTTTATTTATTTATTTGAGAGAGAGAGATCACAAAGAGGCAGAGAGGAAAGAGGGGGAAGCAGGCTCCCCGCTGAGCAGAGAGCCCGATGGGGGGCTCGATCCCAGGACCCTGAGATCATGACCCGAGCCGAAGGCAGCGGCTTAATCCACTGAGCCACCCAGGCGCCCCTGGTGTTACCAGTATTAATTTTTTGTAGATAGTATTCTTTCTTTATTGCTTTACCTTGGCGTCATTGAAGCTGTATTGTATTTCAATGACTTGTATGTTTTTCTTACGCCAATACTGTATGTGTTGTCTTTGTTAGTGTTAATTTCATAGTAAATCTTTTTTTTTTTTTAAAGATTTTATTTATTTATTTGACAGACAGAGGTCACAAGTAGGCAGAGAGGTAGGCAGAGAGAGGGAGGGAAGCAGGCTCCCCGCCGAGCAGAGAGCCCCTGATGCGGGGCTCGATCCCAGGACCCTGGGACCATGACCCGAGCCGAAGGCAGAGGCTTTAACCCACTGAGCCATCCAGGCGCCCCAAATTTCATAGTAAATCTTGAAAGCACAAAATCTAAAACCCTCAATATATTCTGTTTCAAATTGTTTTGGCTTTTTAAAAAATTTATTTATTTTTTAAAAGATTTTATTTATTTATTTGACACAGAGAGAGAGATATCACAACTAGACAGAGAGGCAGGCAGAGAGAGAGGAGGGAAGCAGGCTCCCTGCTGAGCAGAGTCCGATGCGGGGTGGATCCCAGGATCCCAGGATCCTGAGATCATGACCTGAGCCCAAGGCAGAGGCTTAACCCACTGAGCCTCCAGGGGCCCCTGTTTTGGCTTTTTTAAGCCCTTTGCATTTCTAGATATCTTTTAGAGCCCACTTAATCATTTTCTACAAAGATGTCTACTGGGATTTTATTTAGTGTTGTAATGAATATATGGATCTGTGAGGGGCAAATTGGCCATCCAACTGATACTGATTTTACCAGTCTGTGAATATGATGTATTTCTCTATTTACTTAGGTTTAAAAAAATTCTCCTGGCACTGTTTTTTGGTTTTCATTGCATAGGCTATATGTACATTTTGTTAAATGTATTCTTTTTTTTTTTTTTTTAAAGATTTTATTTATTTATTTGACACACAGAGAGAGGTCACAAGTAGGCAGAGCAGCAGGCAGAGATAGAGGGGGAAGCAGGCTCCCCACTGAACAGGGAGCCCGATGCAGGGCTCGATCCCAGGACCCTGAGATCATGACCTGAGCCGAAGGCAGAGGCCCAACCCACTGAGCCACCCAGGCACCCCTGTTAAATGTATTCTTAGGTATTACATGTTTTTTGGGTAATAAGTTGTATTTAAAATTTCAGTTTCCATTTATTTGTTTCTAGTATATAAATATATAGTTGAATTTTGTTTATTGACCTTGCTAAATTTGCTTATTAGTTTTACTAGCTTTTTTACCTGCTTGTTATTCCTCAGTTTCCTGCACGTTCATGTAGACTGTAAGTTTTATTTCATTTCCAGTCTATATGCCTCTTCCCTTTTTTGCGTTATTGTACTGGTAAGACCACCAGTATAAATAGTTAAATAGAAATGGTGAGAGTAGACATTTTTGCCTTGTTTCTGATTTTAGGGGTAAAGCAATCATAAATATTTTATAGATGCCTTTTATCAAGGTGAGCAATTTCTATTTTTGGTTTCCAGAGAATTATTATTAGGTGGATTTTGAATTTTATAAAATGTGTTTTGCTTTTTTCTTACCAAGTCTGATAATCTTTCCTTTTAATTGGAGTGTTTACATAAGTATAGATACTGTGTGTCTTAAATCTATTGTCTTGTGATTTGTGTTTTACTTCTCTCATCTGTTCTTCGGTTCTTCTCTTTTTTCCTGTTTTGATTTGAATTAACTGCCTGTTATTTAGTATTTCATTTTATTTCTATTATTGGTTTATTATTATTATTTTTAAGTATTTATTTATTTAAAATTAAAAAAATTTTTTTTAAAGATTTTATTTATTTATTTGACAGAGGTAACAAGCAGGCAGAGAGGCAAGGAGAGAGCGAGGAGGACACAGGCTCCCTGCTGAGCAGAGAGCCTGATGCGGGGCTCGATCCCAGGACCCTGGGATCATGACCCGAGCCGAAGGCAGAGGCTTCAACCCACTGAGACACCCAGGTGCCCCAAGTATTTATTTTTTGATTTACAAGAGAGCGAGACAGAGAGCACACACAAGCCCGGGGAACTGCAGGCAGAGGGAGAAGCAGACTCTCCACTGAGCAGCTGAGCAGGGAGCCTGATGTGGGACTTGATCCCAGGACTCTGGTATCATGACCTGAGCTGAAGGCTAATGCTTAATTGACTGAGCTGCTTAGTCCTATTATTATTATTATTTTTTCCTATTATTATTTAAAAAATTTATTTATTTATTTTTATTTTATTTGACAGACATACAGTACAAGTAGGTAGAGAGACAGGTAGAGAGAGAGGAGGAAGCAGGTTCCCGGCCGAGCAGAGTCCGATTCGGGACTCGATCCCAGGACCCTGGGATCATGACCTGAGCTGAAGGCAGAGGCTTTAACCCACTGAGCCACCCAGGCGCCCCTTTAAAATTTTTATTTATTTATTTGAGAGAGAGTGTGCACAGAAGCTGGGGAGGGGCAGAAGGAGAGAGAGAAGCAGGGATCATGATCTGAGCTGGAATCAGATACTTAACCAACTGAGTCACTTGGGTGCACCTGGTTTATTATTTTTTTGACATCTATTTATTATCATTTACCAACAAATGATACTCTACCGTAAGCATCTTCCCACATAATCCTGCAGTTCCTCTTCCTGTCTTTTATTTTGTTAATTGTTTTACTTTTTCATATACTGTAGTTCCTGTGATACATTTTTTTTGATTCATTAACTTTCATTTTATATTTTAAAGACATTGTAAGTGGTCAGGGTCATCTTTTTTGTATTTACCTCTATATTTACCATTTCTAGGACACTTCACATTGTTAGATTCATGTTTCTATCTCATATCGTGTTTTCCATTTGGATAATATTTTAAAAAAATTATCAATTTTTATTGAAATTCAATTAACATTGTATATTAGTTTCAGGGGTAGAGGTCAGTGATCCATCAGTTTTACATAATGCCGAGTGCTCATTACATCACGTGTTCTCCTTAATGCCCATCACCCACTTATCCCATCCCCCTACTCTCCTCTAGTAACCCTCAGGTTGTTTTGTATGGTTAAGAGTCTCTTATGGTTTGTCTCCCTCTCTGATTTCTTGTTTTATTTTTCCCTCCCTTCCCCTGTGATCTCTGTTTTGTTCCTTAAATTCCACATACGAGTGAGATCTTACAGTAATTATCTTTGGATGCCTTTTATTTCTTTGCCCAATAGCCCTGGCTAGAACCTATATTATAGAGCATCTTGAGGATTTTATGCTGTGTGAAATATACCAGTCATAGAAAGATAAATACTGCATGATTCCATTCATATGAGAGATCTAAAATAGCAAACCCATAGAAACAACGAGTAGAATGGTGCTGCCAAGGGCTGGGGGAGAGAGAAAAGGGGGAATTTCTGATCAGTAGGTATAAAATTACAGTTATGCAAGATGTATATGTTTTAGAGATCTGTACAACATTGTGCCTATAGATAACAATACTATATTGTATACTTAAGTATCTGTTAAGAGAATAGGTCTCCTGTTAAGGGTTTTTGCCACAATCCAATTGAAAAAGAAAATAAAAACAGGAAAAAATGTTGAAAGCAGATATCTCTGTATTTTTACTGATCTTAGGAGAAAAAGCATTCTATTATTATTATTTTTTTTTTACGATCATTATGGTGTTTGTTATTAGCTTTTCACAGATGTTCTTTGTTAATTTGAGGAAGTTCACTTCTATTCCTGGTTTGCTGGCTGTTTTCATTATGAGGAGTTGTTGGATTTTATCATATGCTGTTTGTGCTGCTTTTGGGATGATCATGATTTTTGGCCTTTAAATTGATTGTTCAAATGTTGTTAAGTCACCCTTGTGTTCTGAGATAATCACACTTGGTCATAGGTTATATTCTTACCCATGAAATATTCTGAGGTCCAGAGAGGCGCCTTATTGGTAAATGTGTAGAAATAACTGCTGAGGGGCCCCTGAGTGACTCAGGTAAGCGTCTGCCTTTGGCTCAGGTCCATTGAGCCTCACATTGAACTCAGTAGGGAGTCTGCTTCTCTCCTTACCACTCCCTACCCCTTGCTTGTGCTCTCTCTCTGCCAAATAAATAAATAAAGTCTGTATTAAAAAAAAATAACTGCTCAAAAAAAAATAACTGCTCATATTAGTACTAGTTGAAAAATCTTATCAGTAGTTCTAGCTGATATATGAATGGTCAGATAGTGATAAAAGTATACTAAAAATCATCTGAGGTGAGGGGGCATGGGTGGCTCAGTAGGTTAAGCATTTGCCTTCAGGTCTGGTCATGATCCCAGGGTCCTGGGATGGAATCCTGCCTCATCTGGCTCCCTGTTCAGCAGGCAGTCTGCTTCTCCCTCTCTCTCTCAAATAAAAAATAAAATCTTAAAAAAAAATGTGAGTTGAGGGGTGCCTGGGTGGCTCAGTGGGTTAAAGCCTCTGCCTTCGGCTCAGGTCATGATCCCAGGGTCCTGGGATTGAGCCCTGCATCGGGCTCTAGCCTGTTTCCCTTCCTATCTCTGTGCCTGCCTCTGCCTACTTGTGATCTCTGTCCATTAAATTAAATAAATAAAATCTTTAAAAAAAATGTGAGTTGAGAAATTGATGATCATAAAATCACTTTTTCACTTATTTATTACTGTTGAAATCTGTTGTGTAATATAATCCATTTTTTTTTTGAAGGCAAAGACAGTACTTTTATTTTTCTAATACAACTTTCAGTTTTAGTCCATGTGCAGATTCAGAAGGTTACAGTTTTATGCGATGATCATACAAGGGGGATTTTTATAGTCTACATGTTTACTTAATTTTTTTTTTTTTACTTTATTTAAGCTTTATTTAAACATATGATGTAATACCACCACCCTCACCTAACCCCTCTTCCCCCCACCCCCCTCAGTTTATCCATGTTTTAGAGAATTCCTCAAAGTTAAGATAGCAGGGATATGGAAAACCAGCAATCTCAGAGTCACCTTTTAAACAGTACAATTAAGTACTTCAAGAATTAAAAAATATATATTTCAAAAGAAATGAAGGGTTAAATGCTTCTTTCATATGTTCTGAGTGTTTAATGAAGTAATGTGTTGCTTTGAGTATTTTGAAAGGATTTTGTTTTTATCTTAATTAATTGTATCAAGTAGTATTTACACAAGAATATTATTTCAATAAAGCTAGCAGCAATTCCTGTAAAGTGTCAGATTCTTAGTTTTAGTTTTGTGTAGATTTAGTTTAGATTTGTTAGTGGGGGTGATTTATTTCTAAATTTCAGTCAAAATAGCAAAAATGCTTGTTGTGCTATTTATTTTCAAAAATGTACCTGCTAATGTTGAGGTAATATTCTTCCATTAGTAGCAGAGACTAAATTATTTTTTTAATTGAACTATTCTCATCTTTACCGTGCCACAAATTATCTTTGTGGTCTCAAAGAAGTCAGTTAATTTCTTTGGACTTTCTCAGTTTCTGCCTTTGGAAAATGGATTATATAATCTCCCAGATCATATAGCTATATATTAAGTTGGTAAATAGGTTAGCTATTGTAGGTTGCCCAAATGACAGTTACCCTCAAAAGCATTTATTAACTTGTTTAAAAGCATGTATTTCAGTTATGCTAACATTCCCAGTATAATTAGCTTTTGTGAAAGTAAAGAATATTGAATATTAAATCAGTGCTTATGAATTTAAGTTTATAGAAGCAGAAATTTAGAAAAATGATATATTTAATAAAAGCTTTTTAAATGTTTCATGTAGAAGCCAGAAAAGTAAAGGCAGTCTTACCCTGTTTTACATTTTATAGTATTAAAGCAGAATTCACAAGTTGAATTAGGCCCAGATAGCCTAATTGTCCATGGACCAATGAATAGATAAAATGTGGTATATATGGATAATGAATTACTATTCACTTTAAAAAGAAGGAATTCTGACATGCTGCAGCACAGTGAATCTTGAGGACATTATGTTAAATGAAATCAGCAAATAAAAAATACACTAGGATTCCACTTACATGAATTATAAAAAATAGTCACACTTACAGAATCAAAAAGTAGAATGGAAGTTCCCAGGGAATGGGGAGAGGTAGAAATGATATGTTGTTCAATAAATATTGAATTTCAGTTTTGCATGATGTACAAGTTGTAGAGATTTGTTGCACAATAATATGCATATAATTAATACTACTGTACTGTAAACTTACAAATGTTTAAGATGGTAAATTTTGTGTAACATGTTAAGCACAATTAAAATCCAGAAAGACAAAATACAGTGAAAAAAAAAAATGATACCAGTACCTCCTGTAGGGCACTAAGTTTTACATTTTTTTATTGTAAGGTTTTAATACCAAGTTGAGTTCATTTCTGTTATATCTTTAAAATGAACACAGTGCACTTTAGAATTAACAAATAGGGTTCTTATTTGATATTGGGAAAATGATCAAAGATATGTTCCTTAGATTTT
The DNA here is from genome assembly GCA_003697995.1 of Taxidea taxus jeffersonii. Lineage (NCBI taxonomy): Eukaryota > Metazoa > Chordata > Mammalia > Carnivora > Mustelidae > Taxidea > Taxidea taxus. Next base: position 134,593 of record ML108916.1, on the reverse strand, counting down.
TCTATCTGTGGTGATTTGTATTTAGATTTTCTTTTTGTGGTATACTGTCTTAACTGTTCTACTTTTTATTTGTAGGGTACATTTAAATTCAAAGCAGAAAGTGATCTGTTTCTTGCTGAGCATCACAAACTTTTATTGTATGATGGCAAACTCTCTAGTGCCATTGCATTCACGTACAATCCACGTGCTACAGATGCCCAGCTCTGCCTTGAATCATCCCCTAAGGACAATCCTTCAATTTTTGTTCATTCACCGCATGCACTTATGCTCCAGGTACTAGCTATAATCTTTTTTGTTAGCTATAATCTTTTAAGAATATTTTTCATGGTGGATTTTGGTGTATTATTGAGGTGTATTAGGTAGCTTCTATTAAATATATGCAATGTAATAGTATATGGTTCTTATTATGCTTTATTTTAATTATTTTGAAAAAGAAATCATTAGAATCTTTACTGTATCTTCTATTTTATAAGGATGTGAAGGCAGTTTTAACACATTCCATTCAAAGTGCTATGCATTCAATTGGAGGAGTACAAGTGCTGTTTCCACTTTTTGCACAGTTGGATTATAGGCAGTATTTATCTGATGAGGTTGACGTGACTATATGGTGAGTGCTTTATTTTTTTTCTTTAATTTGATGTGACAGTTACTTTCATTACTGTTAGCTACACAGTATTTTTTCTCCCTTTTAAATTTATTGTAGGGTTAAAAGAGAGAATATAATTTAAAGAAATTTGTGAACTATAAATGTTACTACAAATTCCTATGAAAATAGTAGTATTAATCTAAATTCTTTCAGTGGGAAATATGAAAGCTGTAAACATAATAAACTTGTTTTTGAATGAATTTGGAAATAATGATTTAACAAAAATGAATACATTTTTTTCTGTCATTCTTATTTAAAAAGGTAAGTTATTTTAGATTATTACATGGCAGTGATTTATTACAGGGATTTAGCTTTTTATTTTTAATTATTGTGTATAATTAACTGAGCTTTGGTATTTAAAAAAATTATATTGTACATTGGACAGATTTGTTTTCTCTCCTTTAGTATAGATTCTGAAAAAGATAGAGACATAAGAGGATACAATATAAAACCTTGAGAGGATGTCTAAATGAATTTTTTATGACTATATATTCTGTGAGACTAGTAATTATGTTTAATGTATTACTTGAGTAAATGAGTTTTCCATTCTTTCTAGAATTCTCTCATTTCTGCTTTTATATATAAGTTGTTATCTACTTTCCATGTATATACTTAATGATGTAATAATTCTTTTGGAATTAGTTTTAGGCAACAAAATGACTTTTTTAAAGTAATTTCTATACCTAACGTGGGGCTCAAACTCACCACCCTGAGATCAAGAGTCACACACTCCACTGGCTGAGTCAGCCAGGCACCCCAACTTCTTTTATTTTCCCTAAGGAATGAGCTATCAAATCAAGTACTTAGGACATTTATTTATTTATTTATTTAAATTATTATTTTTTTAAAAAAGATTTTTATTTGTTTATTTATTTGACAAACAGAGATCACAAGTAGGCAGAGAGGCAGGCAGAGAGAGGGGGAAGCAGGCTCCCTGCTGAGCAGAGAGCTCTATGCGGGCGGGGCTCGATCCCAGGACCCCAGGGTTCTGACCTGAGCTGAAGGCAGAGGCTTTAACCGACTGAGCCACCCCGGCACCCCTACTTAGAACATTTAAAAAATTAAAATTATTCTTGACATATTGCTACTTCATAAATTTTTTGTGTGTTCTGGTTTGCAACCTTTGTAACAGAGCTCAGTTATTTTTTCTTGGTTATCTCCTTTTTTTTTTTTTTTTTTTAAACTTTTCAAAATCTTTATTGGAATTGCTGACATTTTAAAAGCACTTTTATGGGGGCGCCTGGGTGGCTCAGGGGGTTAAAGCCTCTGCCTTCGGCTCAGGTCATGAATCCGGGGTCCTGGGATCGAGCCCCGCATCAGGCTCTCTGCTCAGCAGGAGCCTGCTTCCCCCTCTCTCTCTCTGCCTGCTACTCTGCCTGCTTGTGATCTCTGTCAAATAAATAAATAAAATCTTTAAAAAAAAAAAAAAAAGCACTTTTGTGGAGGAGGAGGTTGGCTGCCAGTCAGGCTCTCTTTTTTTGTGGAGATATCTAGAGCCTTAGAGAAGGAGGTAACAGCTGACCTTAATCCATTCCATTTTTGGTATGTCTAGAAGTTGTGAGGATAGGAGCATGACTGTAGCCCCTTTTTAGTTTTTAAAGTCTTCTCAGTTGACCACTGGATTATGATTTTCCTGTTGGGATAAGGTACAAAATTCTTAAATTAGTGTTGGAGGACTTCAGTTAAGTACAATTTTACTTTCTTATTACCCCTTCGTGAACTCCATTGAAACCAGGCCAGTATGGAGCCCTAACACATTCTGAGTGTTTCTACCCTAGTGTGTTTGCTCTATGTATCTTCCCCTCTGTTTGGCCTCTAACTGTCTAAAATTGAATATACTTGCTAATCTAAATTATATATATTCTTTAAGGACTTCATATACTTGTTAACTGTTTTATTACTTGTTTTTGGACATTGCTAATTTTTCTCTAGTTCATGCATGTTTCCTCTTGTTGTTTCTAAGTAATTCATTTACTAATAGGTTGGTGATAAAGTATATGGGATAAGTAATTGGGTAAGTCCTAATTCTACATTCAAATTTTAGTCCCGAGATAAAGTTGGAGAAAATTTTATTAGAACTTCAATTTCCTTGAAATAGAGAACCTTTTTTTTTTTTTTTAAGATAAAAGAAAGACTGTATCTAATAACACCCCCACCTTTAAAAAAAGTATTTTTTTGGATGATTGCCTGTTTTCTTATTTTAGTTCAACTTTGCTGGCTTTCATCCTGGAGTTGCTGAAGAACTCAGTTGCTATGCAGGAGCAGATGCTTGCCTGCAAGGGCTTCTTGGTAATAGGATACAGTCTTGAGAAGGTAGAGTATGAAATGCTTTACATTTTCTGGTCTTCATTTTCAGGCCATGGATTTGGTCTCCTATGTGGTTGAGAAATTTTTTTTTTGCAAGTATGTCTCCTTGGTTACATAAAATTACCAAAATTAAAATAACCTTTTGTTTTTTGACTTTGCCCCTATTGCTTTATTAGAGAAATGTAGCATTGTGTCTCATGGCGTCTTTAACTTTGAGCATAGTTTGTGGGCCAACTTTTTTCTGATATTGACAGCCTTTAATTTCTTGCCTTGCCTTATATTGGTAGTGACTTTTTTTTTTTTTAAATAGGGAGGGTGAGGGAGCAGAGAGAGATTGAGAGAGTGAAAGAGAGAATTTTAAGGAGGCTCCACACCCAGTACAGAGCAGGATGTGGGGCTCAATCTCACAACCCTGAGATCATGACCTGTGTGGAGATAAAGAGTCAGATGCTTAACTGATTGAGCCACCCAGAGGCCCTGGTAGTGACCTTCGATCTACATTTATTTATTTATTTATTTATTTATTTATTGCAGTCTTCCAAATCCCATGTCAGCAGAGCAGTACTTGAACTTTGTCTTACATTTTCAAAATATCTGAGTAATCTGCAGAATGGGATGCCCCTACTCAAACAGTTGTGTGATCACATTCTTCTTAACCCAGCTATATGGATTCATACCCCAGCCAAGGTAAAAAAAAAAAAATATATATATATATATATATATTTATGTATATAGATTTTGTTTTACTTTTCTCACCAAGTTCTTGTAGTTGAGAAGAGTGATAATTATGAGGATTTTCTTTTATCCTTTCACATGCTATAATGTAAAATTTCAGTGGGTTGTGTTTTTTGGTAAGCATACATTTTTTCTTTTTAGGTATATTTGCAAATCAGTGTATCTTTTCTTTCTTTTTTTGTAGAGCGGTGTTTTTTTTAAATTTTAATTCCAGTATGGTTAAACAAAGTGTTATATTGGTTTCAGGTGTACAATATACAGTGGAATATACACTATATACAGTGTATTAAACAATACAGTGATTAAACAATTCTGTACATTACCCAGTGCTCATGACAAGTGCACTCCTTAATCCCTACTACCTATTTCATGCATCACCTCACACCCCTCCCCTCTGGTAACAATTAGTTTGTTCTCTAATTAAGATCTGTTGCTTGGTTTCTCTTTTTTCTCTTTTGTTGTTTGTTTCTTAAATTCCATATAAGTGAAATCACATGGTATTTGTCTTTCTCTGACTGACTTATTTTACTTAGCATTATACTCTATAGGTACATCCATGTCATTGCAAATGGCAAGATTTTATTCTTTTTTATGGCTGAATAATATTCCATTGTAGAGATATATACCACATCTTCTTTATCCATTCATCTGTCAGTGGACACTTAGGCTGCTTCCATAATTTGACTATTGTAAATAATGCTTCTATAAACATAGGGGTGCATAAAGCCCCTTGAATTAGAGCTTTTGTATTTTTTTGGGAAGTATTCAGTAGTGTGATTACTGGATTGAAGGGTTCTATTTTTAATTTTTTTGAGGAACCTCCATAGTGTTTTCCACAGTGGCTGCACTAGTTTGCATTCCCACTAATGGTGCAAAAGGTTTCTTTTTTCTCCACGTCCTTGCCGACACCTGCTTCTTGTGTTGTTGATTTTAGCCATTTGACAGGTGTGAGGTGATAACTCACTGAGTTTTGATTTGCAGTTTCCTGATGATGAGTGGCGTTAAGCATCTTTTCATGTGTCTTTTGGGCATTTGGATGTCTTCTTTGGAGAACTGTCTTTTTATTTCTTCTTCCCAATTTTAATTGGATTGTTTGTTTTTTTGGGGGTGTTATATAAATTCTTTATATATTTTGGATGTATAAACCCTTTATTAGGTAGGTCATTTGCAAATACCTTTTCCCACTCATTAGGTTGCCTTTAGTTTTGTTGATTGTTTCCTTTGCTGTGCAGAAGCTTTTTATTTTGATGTAGTCCCAGTGGTTTAGTTTTGTTTTTGTTTCCCTTGCCTCAGGAGACATATCTAGAAAAATGTTGCTATGGCCAAGTCAGAGAAATTATTGCCTGTGCTCTCTTAAAGAATTTTATGATCTCAGGTCTCACATTTAGGTCTTTAATCCATTTTGAGTTTATTTTTGTGTATGATGTAAGAACGCAGTCCAGTTTTGTTCCTTTGCATGCTGCTGTCCAGTTTCCCCAGCGCCATTTGTTGAAGAGACTGTTTCCACTAGGTATTCTTTCCAAGACATGTCAATATTTTTAAAAATAGAGCTATAGTCTTTATCTTCTGTTAAATCAAAATTTTATTTGAGACTTTGATTTACTAAGTATAAATCAAAGTTGGACAGTTCCAATGTAAATACAATGTTTCCTATCAACTTTAGCTCTGTTCTATTACCAGTATGCATACATATCAATGTGTACATATGTATGTATACATATGCATGAGTTTAATTCTGCAGGAACAGTTGAAATGTTACCTGGTTTTAAGGCTTCCATGATATACTGGTCTTCTTTAATCATTTTAATTCACACGAATTTAAATTATTAAATACAATTATATTTGTACACAACTTACTTAGTACTGTGACAATAAACCAATTACTTCTAAGTGAATATAATTTGTGATAAAGTATATATATAAAACTTTTGCTAAGTCCTAATGTTGTAATAAATTGCCCTAAGAATATTAATTGTGGTAGTGTTCAGGAGAAGTTGAAACAAATTTTTGTTAAATTGCATAATTGTATCTGCCTTATCTACAGTTTTTATTAGAAGTATCATTTCATACCTATTAATTTCCTCTCTCCCTTTCTCCCTGGTGATCCACTTAGAGTGTTTATCATTGTTTAGGTTGGAATAGTACATACTTATTTTAGTTGTCAGAAAAAAATGCAGACTTTCTTTACTTCTGGACTCCAGACTTCTGGAGACTTCTCCAGACTTCTGGACTTCTGGACTCCAACTTTCAGTTGGTCTTTTCAAATGTTAAAAGAGAAAAACAGCTGCTGACTCTGATTGCCATTTGGAAATAATCAAAGGAGGCAGCTGGAGGTTATACGTTTTTATCTCTGGGTTCAAATTTGACCTCTTTTTCTTCCATGACCCTCAGTCTTATTTCTTTTCATGATTGTTTCAAGTTACGTTTTAAACCTTTTACTAGACACTTTTTTTTGTTTTACTAGGCAGCATATTTGTAAGGCTTTGGATCTCTTTTGATGTGGTGAAAAAGCCTCTTGTTAGATACTTAGTTGTAGAGGAATATTTTTAAAATTCATTATATCATTTTCTTAGGTTCCCAGTATTACACTCTATTTCTTACCTTTTCCTTGTTAATAATTTTAATTTTGTTTTTAAAATTTATAATTGATTTGTTAATATTAAACTTTCCTTGTTTTAAAAACACTGTTTTGTTTATCCATAAGGGATTATATCTACTTTAATTGTATTATTAATTGTATTATATGGAAGTTTTTTTTTTTTTTTTAAAGATTTTATTTATTTAGTTGACAGAGAGACAGTGAGAAAGGGAACACCTGCACAGGGAGAAGGGGAGGGGAGAGGGAGAAGCAGGCCTCTTGCTGAGCAGGGAGCCCGACTGCAGGGCTCAATCCCAGGGATGGGATCATGACCTAAGCCCAAGGGAGACACTTAACGACTCAGCCACCCAGGCGCCCCTACTTTAATTGTATTATAAAGATAGTTCTAAGATGATTTGTTTTCCGAAGTTTGTTTGATCTGTATGTTACACAGTTACAGGGAGGAAGGTAATTTTTAAGAAAAAAAAAATACAACATGATGCATACAAAATGAGGTTTAGGGTACAGATGTGTGAGCATAAAGTTTAAGCTTCATTAGCTTCATGGTAATTCCACCTGTGGCTATGAAAGGTGAAGGTATGTATGTATGAATCAACCTTTGCTTTTGGAAAAGGATGTTTACTCTGCTGGTATAATATCCATTCATCTTCTCAGAGACTTTTTTCCTTAATGTTATTTTTTTTTTTTTTAAGATTTTATTTATTTGACACAAAAAGAGAGATCACAAGTAGGCAGAGAGGCAGGCAGAGAGAGAGGGGGAAGCAGGCTCCCCACTGAGCAGAGAGCCCAGTGCGGGGGCTCAATCCCAGGACCCTGAGATCATGACCTGAGCTGAAGGCAGAGGCTTAACCCACTGAGCCACCCAGGTGCCCAGAGACTGTGTTTTTAATGACCTAAAAGGAGAGGCGAAATTTCTTGTATAAAATAGTCCTTCATTTATTGAGTAACTGCTTTATGTTGGGCACTGTGGATGCTATGGTGAACAAACAGATCTAATTCTTGCACTTATAGAATGTCTAATGGAAAAGACAGATGTTAACACATAAAATTTGTATGGTTATTGGATTATATAATGAGTAAATGAGTAAATATTCATTGTTAGCATATGAATAACCTTGAGGCCACCATTCTTACATCTCAGTATGTTGATATTAAAGCCTTTTCATTTTTCTTTTACTACAGTATCATTCTCAGTAGACTGACTTTCTTCAGTTTTTCTTTTTTTTTTTTTAAGGTTTTATTTATTTATTTGACCGACAGAGATCACAAGTAGGCAGAGAGGCAGGCAGAGAGAGAGGAGGAAGCAGGCCCCATGCAGAGGAAGGAGCCCGATGCGGGGCTTGATCCCAAGACCCTGGGATCATGACCTGAGCCGAAGGCAGAGGCTTTAACCCACTAAGCCACCCAGGCACCCCCAGTATTTTTCATTTTTTATCACTATCACTTTTTGGCCAGAATTCTTATGTTTTTAACACATTACTCTCATAAGATTATTTCTTAACCTCAAACTGCAATAATTTCCCATTGTTTTCACAATAAAGTAGTCCCTTTTCTAGCATTAAGTTGTCATGTCAATCATGTCCTTTCTGAGCTTTCTTGTTTAAAAACTCTCAGTTATCCTCAGTGGCTAGGCAAGTACTAAAATGTAAACCCAGAGCATAGGTTCTCAATCTTGGCTGTCAGTAGAACCTGTTAGGAGAGTTGATTTTTTTTTTTTTTTTTAAATAAAAACAATTCCACACCCTCTACTCCAATTGTGTTTTATTTGATCTGGGGTAGGGCTCAGGCATCAGTATTTTTAAGACATGTTTTTCAGGTATTCTGTTACAATCAGGATTGTGGAGCATTTTACAGGATCTTGGGAAGCCTGTCGTTGTATGATTTACCATTTTCCCTGTTTGAATTTCTACTTTTGTTCTACCTATCTTACTGCTAATCTTCAAAGTCTACCTTAATACCTATTTTATTAGGCTTTTTTGAGTATTTTAGCTTTTCTCTGACCTCCAAATTGATAGATTCTGATAACTCTTTGCTACTCATTTTGCAATTAATTACATATTTTGCAATTAGTTACATGGAATTAATTACATACATACTTATGTTTTTCCTTCTTTCTTTTTTTTTTTAAGATTTTATTTTATTTTATTTTTTAAAGATTTTATTTATTTATTTGACAGACAGAGACTACAAGTAGGCAGAGAGGCAGGCAGAGAGAGAGGAGGAAGCAGGCTCCCCGTGGAGCAGAGAGCCCGATGTGGGGCTCGATCTCAGGACCCTGAGACCATGACCCGAGCCGAAGGTAGCGGCTTAATCCACTGAGCCACCCAGGCGCCCCTAAGATTTTATTTTTAAGTGATCTCTACACCAGTGTGGGGCTAGAGCTTGATCCCTGAGATCAAGAGCTATATGCTCTACCAACTGAGGCAGCCAGGTGCCTCTTTATAGATGTGTTAATTCTAGACTTTCTTTTAAAAAAAGATTTTATTTATTTATTAGTGAGATCACAGCGGTTAGGTGGGGGAGGAGGACAGAGGGAGAGGGAGAAGCAGGCTTCCCATTGAGCAGGGAGCCTGATGAGGCTGGGCTCAATCCCAGGACCCTGGTATCATGACCTAAGCTGAAGGCAGACGTTTAACTGACTGAGTCACCCAGGTTCCTCAGTTCTAGACATTTCTTTACAAAGAATTTCCTTAAGTAATCTTTGTGTTTCAATAGGCATCTTTATTACATTGGTTTTTTACTTAAATTTATGTGTTTTTTTATCTTTTCAACTGGATTTCAGGTATTGAGGGATAATGTATATGTCATTGTATTTCTATAATACATCACTAAGCATAGGTGGATATAAATATTTTCTAAATGACTGAAATAGGATGGTTTAGAATTTGAACCATGAAAAAAAGTGTTATATAGCCTCAATGATAAGTAAACTGGGTCTATCCATTTGAATAACATTGGCTGCATCAACATAATAACTATTTTTCAGCAAGACAGTGGGATATTCCCCTAATATAAGTTTTCTAAACGATAAGGATCATAAAATTGAACCTCAGTTTTAAGTGATTCAGAATCTGCCACTCTTTACTATATATGATTACTAATTGACTCCCTGATTCATTTAACTTTGTTTATTTTTGGGCATCTGGAAGATAGGTACCTAATTTTTGCTCTCTAACAAAATTACCAGGTAACACTGACATATCTTGCAGGGTTGAAAGTGAAAATGCCATCCATGTCTAGGAAGATAGCATAAATGTTCCTTTTTAAATGACTGGGAATAGTTTGGTCTTTGGTTAGGGGGCAAGTATGTATGTCCTACTTAAATTTTTTCTACTTATAAAGTATATCTACTAGCAATGAATTGAAAAATTCTTGATTTTGACACAATAGTAGGACAAAAACAATCCTTATGTTATCTTGTGCAGTTGGTGAGTTTTAAAGCTGTAATTTCACTGAAATTTTGTACTAGTATGAAAGGTGTGGTGGTAGAGTAGTACCTATAATCCTGTAATCTTTTGTTTCTTTTAAGAGCTTATATTTTGAAGTTACTAAACTCTTATGTGTTTATTAAAATAATTTATTTGGAAATAAGACTAGTAGGATCTTTTTTTTTTTTTAAGCTTTTATTTACTTATTTGTCAGAGAGAGAGCACAAGCAGGGGGGAGCAGCAGACAGAGGAAGAAGTAGGCTCCCTGCCAAGCAAGGAGCCTGATGAGGGACTCAATTCCAGAACCCTGGAATCATGACCTAAGCTGAAGGCAGACTCTTTGCCAACTGAACAACCCAGGCATCCCAGTAGAATCCTTTTCTAATTAGAGGATAATACTGATAAACATGTTGAGAGATTGTAATCTTATAATCTTTATAGCAATGGACTATTACAACAGAATTCGTTTTTCTAACATTTCCTAAGGTAGTCTTTACACTTTTTTTTTCCTTTTGACTTCTACCTTTATTCTTTTTGAGTTATTCCTACTTTTTCTTTCTTTTTTCTTTTTTTGTTATCTTCTACTTTTCTGCAGAATGAAGAAAATTTCCAGCTTTTTAAAGCAACTATACGTAGTATGATTAGTAAGCTTACTGTAAAGAAGTTATATATGCTCATGGATAATTGCTGATTGCTTAATAGGAATTAAACAGTTATTTCCATGGAACAGTGCTGTAAAAATTTGTTATATTAGGGATGTTTCCTTTATAATGTCACTGTAAAAGTAGCATTTATCTGGTTTAGCTTTATAAGGAATATGTGTGCTTTTGTATGTGTATGTGTGTGTGTGTGCACACGTGCCAGTGAGTGTGTGTTATCTGTTAGCATGGATGTTACCATCAAGCTCAGCATCTTACTTTTTGGAACAAGTATGATCCAAGTAAAGCAGCCTGAGAGTATTACTGGAACCAGGGGCAAAATGCTAAGCTGCTTCTTTGATGTAAGTTTTTCATTTTGATTCTCTAGGTTCAGTTGACACTCTATACTTACCTATCCACGGAATTCATTGGTACAGTCAACATATATAATGCCATTCGGAGAGTTGGAACAGTGCTTCTCATCACGCATACACTGAAGTACTACTACTGGGCAGTGAATCCTCAGGATCGAAGTGGTATCACACCTAAAGGATTAGGTATATCATCCCTGTTTATGTATTTTATCATAGATTTTTTTTCTTTGTTTTAATATATTATTAAATTAATGTAATTTATTTTATAATGTTAATATGTTATTCTTGCAGTTTTTCTGAATATCATCATGGCAAAATTTTATTTTAGTCTTCTTGATAATGTTAATAGTTTGTACTGAATTGAGGTTTCGAGAGGTAACTTGCTACTTTCACGGAAGAATGCTACTTCTGGTGTAAGTTGTTCACGGAGCAAATATGACTAGGATATTATTAAGGCACAGAAAATGAGAAGTTCTATATTAACATATGGTATTGATGCTGAAGCTAATTATAATGAGAATGAAAACCTATGGTTTTTGGGAAATACAGATTTATTGCAGAAGTAGGGGGTATATCTACTTCTAATAAATAATATAATGAGGCTACAAAATTTCAGTAATTATTTTCCTGTATAATCAGGAGATTACTGGAGAGATACTATTCATTTATCATGTCAGAAATTTATAGAAGGTATCAAAATAAAAATTTTGACAAATGGTGGGTCTTTTGGTTTTTTTTTTTTTAAAGATTTTATTTATTTATTTGTTAGAGAGAGCGAGCGAGCACAGGCAGACAGAGTGTCAGGCAGAGGCAGAGGAAGAAGCAGGCTCCCTGCCGAGCAAGGAGCCCGATGCGGGACTCGATCCCAGAACGCTGGGATCATGACCTGAGCCGAAGGCAGCTGCTTAACCAGCTGAGCCACCCAGGCGTCCCGAGTCTTTTGGTTTTAAGTGCAACCTGCTTTAGATCGGCTCTTGTAATCAGCTCATATAAACTGGCATTTTCATTTGAACTTAGTGCAAGGGTTCAGAATATGCCCCTTGAACTCAGTTTATCTCCCTCCATTTCCCAGTTCTTCTATGTCTCTCTTCATGTGTTCTCTCCCTTACAGTACCGAGCAGCCACTCTACCTTCACATCCTTAAAACTATAAGTCTAGCAAAAGAGTGTCTGCCTGTGGGACACCTGGGTGGCTCAGTTGGTTAAGCAGCTGCCTTCGGCTCAGGTCATGATCCCAGCGCCCTGGGATCGAGTCCCACATCGGGCTCCTTGCTCGGCAGGGAGCCTGCTTCTCCCTCTGCCTCTGCCTGCCACTCTGTCTGCCTATGCTTGCTTGCTCGCTCTCTCTCTAACAAATAAATAAATAAATAAAAATCTTTAAAAAAAAAAAAAGAGTGTCTGCCTGTATTGAAAATTTCCAGCGGAAGTCTCTTTGTTGCTCTTTGGCTCTTATTGCATCATGTGCATAGTCTTACATGGCAGTTATCTTTCTGATTGCCCATACATGGGCATGGAAGCCCTTCATATCTTTGAAATACATGATCTCAGAGTGAGAAAGTGTTCAGTACCTTGATATAAAAATTGAAGGCTGCTCTTTGAAATCAGGAATTAGGTGCTAAGAGTCATTGTACTTAAATGCTTTGGCTGTTCAATGATTTATAAACAGTTTTCATAGTAATACAGTGTTTATCTATCCTTTTCAAACTTTGCTGCTTCTCAGAGAATACGCTATGTGTAACTTTGAAATATATGAGCACACACAGAAGTTGAATGATCTGTTTAAGGTGGTAGTGTTGTGGCGGAGAACTAGGTCGTAGTTTCCTAATGACTGTTTGATGGTACTGTAGGTATATCATGTACTGTCCTGGGTATTAGTTTTGTATTCTGTCATTGATTTTATGACTGGTTAGTGATCTTGGGAAAGTCTCATACTTTAAGTGAGAGAGCTGAACAAAGTTTGTGATTCTATTGTAGCTCTGTCTATAACTGATTCTTCGTCTAGGAATTGTCATGTGGAACAAATTTTAATCAATTTTCTTCCTATTTTAATTGATCTATTTGAGGTCTTGGTGGTCTTGTGCTTTGGTGGTCTAAGAACTAGCTGTAAATAGTGATTAGTGGGGGGAAAATTGCAGAAAATATGAAGCAAACAGGTACCTAACTTTAGGATCTTACAACAATGGGTGTTTGGTTTCAAAAGCTTTCTACTTGGGGATTTTTTGTTTGAGATATGAAAATTATTTTTAATGTGAGCCATGTGTGACCGGGGATTTTTTTTAAGAAGAGAAGGAGATGTCAGAGGTGGTTAACATAATGTTCCCTTTCTAAATGAACCAAACTGTGTTGAGCTGTACTTTTTAAAATGTTGGTATTAGCTTATACAAGAGACAGAAGCTTTTTTTTTTTTTTAAAGATTTTATTTATTTGACAGACAGATCACAAGTAGGCAGAGGCAGGCAGAGAGAGAGGAGGAAGCAGGCTCCCCACTGAGCAGAGGGCTGGATGCGGGGCTTAATCCCAGGACCCTGGGATCATGACCTGAGCTGAAGGCAGAGGCTTTAACCCACTGAACCACCCAGGCACCCCTGAAGCTTTTTTTTTTTTTTTTTTTAACTAAATTCACATATAAGTTTGGATTTTCCTTTGTAAACTTCTGTTACTGTACTAACATTCTCACAGTCTTTTAAAACAAAATATAAATGCATATTATCATTAAATACAAATTTTATGACCTCATTTTCATGTTTTGGAATTCATCTAACCATAAAAATAAACTCCCTTCATTGTAATTTCTAAGTAACCCATTTTGTACATTTGGAGCACTGTATATACTATTGTATGTGAGATTGAATGTTTTTCTAGAGGCATAAAACTCTTTAAATTGAAGAATAATTGACAATATTATATTAGTATCAACATAGTGATTTGATATTTATATACATTATGAAATGGTCACCTCAATATGTCTAGTTACCATCTGTCAACATGCAAAGTTGTTACAATATTATTAACTCTATTCCTTACACTGTACATTAAATCTCTGTGACATATTATTTTATAATGGGAAAATTGTACATCTTGACCGCTTCACCTATTTTGTCCATCCTCCCATCTTCTTCCTTTTTCCCCTCCAGCAACTGGCAGTTTGTTTTCTGTATCTGTGAATCTCTTTCTGTTTTGCTTTGTTTTGTTTTTCAGATACCAAGTGAAATCATATACCGTTTCTTTCTCTGTCTGACTTACTTCACTTAGCATTATACTTTTTATGCCCGTCCATGTTGTCACAGTGACAAGTTTTCACTCTTTTTTATGGCTGAATAATATTCCTGTGTGTGTGTGTGTGTGTGTGCATGTGTGTGTATATGCATATGTACACACACCACATCTTTATCCATGTATCTGTTGATGGATATTTAGGTTACTTCCATCTTTGCTATAGTAAATAATGCTGTGCTTAACATAGGGACGCACATGTTTTTGAATTAATGTTTTTGTTTTCTTTGGATAAATACCTAGAAGTGGAATTGCTGAATTATATGGCAGTTATATTTTTAATTTTTTGAGGCATCTCCATACTGTTTTCTATAGTGGCTGGACCATTTTACATTCCCACCAACAGTGCATGAAAATTTCTTTTCTCTGCATTCACACTAACGCTAAATACTTCTTGTCTTTTCGATTTTAGCCATTCTGGCAAGTGTGAGGTGAAATCACATTATGGCTTTGATTTGCATTTCACAGATGGTTAGTGATGTTGGGCATCTTTTCATGTGCCTGTTGGCCATCTGTATGTCTTCTTAGAGATTTTTCTTGTTTCTTGAGGTAGTCCTGTTTTGATGTGAACTTCCCTGTTGGATCTGCTTTTACTGCATTTCATAGATTTTGGAACATTGTGTTTTCATTTTCATTTGTCTCAAAGTATTTTTTAATATCCTCTTTTATTTATTATTCCATGGGTTTTTTAGGAACATGTTTTCTGGTCTCTGCATTTGTGTTTTTTTCCAGTTTTATTCTTGTAATTGATTTCTAGTTTCATTATGGATGGAAAAGACACTTGATATGATTTCAGTTTTCTTAAATTTATTGAGACTTATTTTGTGGTCTGTCATGCTATTATTGTAGAGGAATGTGCTTGAGAAGAATGTATCTTCTGTTTTTTTTGGTGGGACTATTCTGTATATATCTGTTTGGTATATTTGTTCCATTGTGTTATTTAAGGCCAGTGTTTTCTTATTCATTTTCTGTCTGGATGATCTATCTATTGATTTAAGGGGTGTGTTAAAATCCCCTACTGTTACTGTATTACTGTCAGGTTCTAGTTTTTGTCTAGTAATATTTGTTTTATATATTATGTGATCCAGTTTTGGGCACATAAATATTTAAAAGTGTTATATCTTCTTGTTGGTTTAATCCCTTTATCATTATGTAATGCATTTTGTCTCTTACAGCTTTTTAAAAAGTCTACTTTGTCTGATAAAGTATTGCCAGACCAGTTTTCTGTTTATTTCCTTTTTAAAAATTTTAAAAAAATTTTTTTTATTTTTTAAAAGATTTTATTTATTCATTTGACAGAGATCACAAGTAGGCAGAGAGGCAGGCAGAGAGAGAGAGAGGGAAGCAGGCTCTCCCCGCTGAGCAGAAAGCCCGATATGGGACTCCATCCTAGGACCCTGAGATCATGACCTGAGCTGAAGACAGAGGCTTAACCCACTGAGCCACCCAGACACCCTTTTTATTTCCTTTTGCATGGTGTATCTTTTCCTGTCACTTCACTTTTAGTCTTTGTGTGTCTTTAGAGAGTGAGTCTCCTGTTGGCAGTATATAGAGGATTTTTTTTTTTTTAAGTTTGAAAGTTGTTACTGACAGGTACATATTTATTACTATTTTATTCATTGTCTCCTGTTGTCTTTAAAGTTCTTCTCTGTTCCTTTCTTTCCTTGCGATTTGGTGATTTTGTTTAATGTCCTGTTTGGATTCCTTTTTATTTTTTGTGTACCTATTAGAGGTTTTTGTTTGTGGTTACCATGAGCTTCATATCTAACAACTTATATATATAGAAGCCCATTTTAAGTTGGTGATTCCTTAGGTTCAAATGCATTCTGAAAGAACTACTTTTTTACTCTCATCTCCCAATGTTTTATGTTTTTGATATCATATTTTAAACTTTTTATTTAGTGTATTCCTTAACTAATTATTGTAGTTATAGTTGATTTTATTACTTTTGTCTTTCAGTCTTTATATACTTGCTTTTGAAATGAGTGATCCCCCTACTTTTAAGTAAAAGCCTTTACTTTTATTGTAAAGGCAGTTTACCCCTACCTTTACATTGCCTTTGCCAGTGTGATTTTTTTCTTATTTCTAGTTAAAGCTTTTTTTTTTTTTTTCTGCTTAAAGAATTCCCTTTAATATTTCTTGTAAAGCATGTCTAGTGGTAATGAACTTCTTTAGTTTTTGTTCTTCTGGGAAACTCTTTATCTTCCTTTCAATTATAAACGATAATGTTGAGATATATGTCTCTTTAGGTGACTCACTTTTATGTTTCTCATAAATATATAGAAAAAACTCTTAGGAAAGACAGTTTTATAGTTTGCTTTGAGGTCTTTGAAACACTAAGTATGTGTGTATATTATTTTTTCAAAGATGGACCACGACCTAATCAAAAAGAAATACTTTCTCTACGAGCGTTCTTGTTGATGTTCATTAAGCAGTTAGTGATGAAGGTGAGTTTATACTACTTCTCCTTTAGCTTGTTTGGTATTTTAACTTAGTAATTTCACATAAGTTTTTGTTTTTAAGTTTTTGTTTACTCTTTGTTGGGTTATGAGTGTTGCACTTTGGAAAATACTCTGAAAGAGACTTGATTCTATGTTTTTTTTTGTTCTTTTTTGCACACATATGGATGTAAATCATTGCAGAATTGGAGATTGATAATTGTAATAAATGTTACATGAATTTCTCTAGGGGTTCAAGTGAATTCATTCTTTCATTCAGTAAATATTTAGAGTTTCTGTTAAGTACTAGGTATTATTCTTGGCAGTAGTGATACGGTAGTCAATAAGACTCTTCAAGGAGATAACATTTTTAGTGGGCCTCTTGTACTTGACATTCAGATTTTGAGAAAAAATTTCCATGTATAAAGGTACCAGAAAGGTGTATCAGCCTTTAGAAATTATCACATTTGTCCCGTTCTTATTGTGTTGTAGGTAAAGTAAAATTTATTATTTTTAAGGAAAATTTATTATTTAAGGAAAATTTATTATTTTAAGGAAAATTTATTATTTTGGTTTTATTAGAGAGCAAGGTATAAATGTATTTTTATCAATATTTTATTATTTTTCTATGTCATTTTCTTATTTTTTAGAATTTAATATTATGTTAAGTGGGTCAAACTTTTAGTATATCTTTTAGACTCAAATTCCTTATTTCTATTTACAAAAATCTTACCACTTGATTTTTGGGTTTAATATTTTCTGTGATTTTGTTTCCTAATTCTTTTTTTTTTTTATGAATTTGATTTTATTTTTTTCCAGTGTTCCAATATTCATTGTTTATGCACCACATCAAGTGCTCCATGCAATATGTGCCCTCCATAATACCCACCACCAGGCTCACCCGACCCCCCACCCCCCTCCCCTCCAGAACCCTCAGTTTGTTTCTGAGTCCCAGTCTCATGGTTTGTCTCCCCCTCCAATCTTTCTTATTGCTCTTTTCTCATTTCAGCTATATCATTGATAAATTGGTAGGATAGGTTAAAAATTCACATACTGAGTTCATATTTAAAATTGCATTGTTTTCCTCAAGGAAAAATACTACTCAGTTTTTAGTGCCTGACATTCATTCATTCATTTATTTAACATATCATCTATTATTTGCCCCAGGGGTACAGGTCTGTGAATTATCAGGCTTACACATTTTTTTTTTTTTAAAGATTTTATTTATTTATTTGTCAGACAGAGATCACAAGTAGGCAGAGAGGCAGGCAGAGAGAGAGAGAGAAGGGAAGTAGGCTCCCTGCTGAGCAGGAGCCCGATATGGGGCTCAATCCCAGGACCCTAGGATCATGACCTGAGCTGAAGGCAGAGGCTTTAACCCACTGAGCCACTCAGGAGCCCCAGGCTTACAGATTTTAACTGGTAATTTTAGAAGATGTTCATTTACTCTCCAAATTTAACAGAAAAAAGAAATAGAAAAGTTGTCTTCTCTATTTAGTGGAGTGATAGTTGTGAATAGTACTCTTTCATCATGAATTATTGGTTTGCTTACTTTGGGATTCTATAGCTTTATTAGATAGCCTGTCATAAATGATTCTGAAAACAGGATACTTTATGACATTCTTTGACTTCTTCTACACAGTCTTGAATATAGCAGATCCTTGGTGTTTACCCTAATTCATGTTTTAAATTTAGATTCTATATTTAGTATCTTTGTATATTTATAGCAATTGACCAGGTTGACAAATGTTAGGTGTATTATTCACCTTTTAAAAAATCTTTTTAAAATGCATGTATAAGATACTTTAAGACACTTATGTTATATTTTTAAAGGATTCTGGAGTAAAGGAAGATGAACTGCAGGCCATTCTTAATTACCTCCTCACTATGCATGAGGTAACATTTGAAATTTATATTTTGTGATTTTATTTTTTGAAGCTGCATTATGGTCTTTCTTTTTAAAGTAAAAATGTTTAAGTGATCTTTCATTAATGTAACTATAATGGAGAGTAAATATACTTAGGACCTAAGTCTTAGCAACTGTCATTTAAATACCCTTTATTACCACAAGATGGCTCTGAGAATAATTTAACTTAAATAACGTAAAAAGTTTTGAAATTAGGTCTCATTGAATTAATAAGAAAGTATATCAAAGAATACCTTCATTGTATCTCTAGGAACCAGTGTAACATGTGGAAAAATAGGTTATGAAAATGATTAAAAATGTTTAGATTTTAAAATTCATAACATAATCTTCCAACTGATTTTGCATGTTCAGATACTGGTAAGTCAACTTATTTATAATGCGATTTGTAATTACGTGGTTGAAAAATAAGTTGAAATGTTTTGGATTTTTTCCTTTATTATTTTGCCCTGGGAAAATGTAACTGGATTAAGTATTTGTTGAATAAGTAAAATTTAGAAATGATGTAATTTCATGTAAAGCACAGTATTTCAAATGATAATTTCATTTCTGTTTTATAGTTCATATCTTGTGTTTTAATAAATATCTGTTATGGTATAAAATAATGTCTTTTAAAATCATCAATAAATGGGAGATACTGTTTTGACCTATTGCTCTTGATATGGAAGAGTGGATTAAATTTCTTGACTGGATCATATTTGACTCAAACATTAATGATTGTGCTTGCTTTTTTCTCTTGATTAGGGTATTTTATTTGTTGATTTTTCTTTACCCAGTGTAATAGTTGAAGATTTTTCAACTGAATTTCCTAGTAATGTTGTTGTACATGATTTTTTTTTTATTTTGTTTTTTATTAACTCTAACTCCCTGAGGGACTGAAGTACTTTATAAAGAAGAAGCTGGAAATTGTGGTGATCTTCTCTATTCTCTTAGTCTTAATTCAGAAATCTTTTAGGTCTTTTAAATAACACTTATCCCAAGCCTCAGTGCCTTAGCTCTAGATTATCTGCTTAGTTTACTGAAAATTAGATGTTCAAATAGCTGTAGTTCCAAAGCAGTGAACAAAAAGTTATACACAGGGCAACAGAGATAACTAGCTCTTAATAGCTGCTTCCCTTGTCCTTTTTTTTTTTTTTTTTTTTTTTTTTTGCGTCAGTATTGCCAGATTGGTTCTAAATATGCATATATACTGGAATATTCAACCAAGGCTGTGTAGGATTATCTTGGAATTGTTTTGGATTTCAGAACTCACATATGCTTCTTTGCTGTTCTGTCAGAATTTTCAAGTTATACTATATACAATAGTATGTTGCCTCAGTAAACAGTTACTCTATCTTTACATCTGTATCTTTAATACTGTCAATAGATATAACATATGAAAACTATTCCATTATTTCCTCAAAGCTTACTGTTGTAACTAGTTTCTTGAGAGGGTCAGTGAATAAAGCATACACTGCCATCAGATTGCAGATTGATTACCTTATTAAAGGCTCTGATATGTTTTGCTATAAAAAAAGAAAATAACTTAGTTTCCCCTTTCCTCAGTTTCTTAATATATAAACTTTGTCTAAAAAAAACCTGTTAAGTTAGATGTAGTATATCTATAGAATATGTTTCAGTTAATCTCGATACTATATACTATAAGGGTTGCATTTCTTTGATTATGACATCTGACACATTTGGTGACGTGTATTTTGAGTTAAAAGATGAATATATATGTGTAAAGAACGAGCTTATTAAAAGCAGGTGTATATTACTCATGTGTCCATTATTTTAAGTTAAAATGTTTTTCATTTTGGAAGTATTCAGTGTTCAAAAAGATTCTTCCTTATTTAAAAAAATTTCTATTTTGATTTTAGGATGACAATCTAATGGATGTCCTACAACTGCTTGTTGCATTAATGTCAGAACACCCTAACTCTATGATTCCTGCTTTTGACCAAAGGAATGGATTACGGTAAGAGTTGTATATCAGGGATTTAAATATATTAAATATAAGAGTTTAATTTGAAAATGATAGATGATTCTTAAATATGGAAAGTACTACTAGATCATATATTATAAATGAATTAAGGTATAAGACCCACTTATATCATGTGTTATGTTTTTTAAAGAAGTCTTAAATTATAGAGGTTGTGTTACTGTTTAATTTGTGAAGATAGATCAGGCAAATCGGGTTAGTATTTTGTATGGTTAGTGCTGTTATATAGCTATTATAGAACTGAATTCCTTAGCAGAGTTATCTTTAGGTCCTAGAACAGTAGTAACTAATTTGCACTTCAAGAAAAGATCCCACTGCTCTCTTAAATATTGCTACCTTCATCCCTAATCCCAAATCATCATTGTATTAATCTACTTGGGCTTCCATAACAAAATATCACAGACTGGGTTGCTTAAACAACAGAAATTTGTTTTCTTTTTTTAAAGATTTTATTTTTTATTTTATTTATTTTTTTAAAGATTTTATTTATTTATTTGTCAGATAGAGAGCGCAGGAGCGAGCACAGGCAGACAGAGTGGAAGGCAGGGGCAGAGGGAGAAGCAGGCTCCCTGCTGAGCAAGGAGCCCGATGTGGGACTCGATCTCAGGACGCTAGGATCATGACCTGAGCCGAAGGCAGCTGCTTAACCAACTGAGCCACCCAGGCGTCCCAAGATTTTATTTTTTATTTGACAGACAGAGATCACAAGTAGGCAGAGAGGCAGGCAGAGAGAGAGATGGGGAAGCAGGCTCCCCGCTGAGCAGAGAGCCCAATGCGGAGCTTGATCCCAGGACCCTGAGATCATGACCCGAGCCGAAGGTAGAGGCTTTAATCCACTGAGCCACCCAGGCATCCCAGAAATTTGTTTTCTTGCAGTTTTGTTTTTTTTTTTTTTTGAAACATACTCTGAGAAACTAGGTCTCAATGTCTTTAGACTGTTTACTTTTAATGTAACTACTATTAAGGCTTTATTTTCACCTAGCATTTTATTATTTATTTATCTCTGTAATTTTTTCCCTCTGTTTCTCTTTTCCACTGTTCCTTGTATTTGAATTCCTTTTGTATTTTTTAAAAGTTAATCTGTTTGGTTTTGTACCTATTTCTGCATTTTTTTTTTAGTAGTTGCACAGAAATTTCACAGTCTAATATTTTACCTCTTCACATATAGAACCATTTCAACTATTTATCTCTTTAACCACCATTTTTTGTTACTACATCTAATGTATTACAAGTCTCTCTAGACAATGATACAGTTTTTAGTTTAACTTGTTATATGTATCTTAAGAATTTAAGGGAAGAAAAATCCCTGTTTACTTTGTACCAGATAGTTGCAATTTCTTTTATTCTTTTTTCCCATTCTGGAGGAACTCTATTCACATTTCTTATTTAGTGGTTTTCTTGGAAACAAATTTTTTTAAATAATTTTTTTATTTTTTATTTTTTTATAAACATATAATGTATTATTAGCCCCAGGGGTACAGGTCTGTGATTTGCCAGGTTTACACACTTCACAGCACTCACTATAGCACATACCCTCCCCGATGTCCATAACCCCACCACCCTCTCCCTATACCCTTCCCCCCAGCAACCCTCAGTTTGTTTTGTGACATTAAGAGTCTCTTTTGGTTTGTCTCCCTTCCGATCCCATCTTGTTTCATTTATTCTTTCCCTACCCCCCAAACCCCCCACCCCCACGGTTGCATCTCCACTTCCTCATATCAGGGAGATCATATGATAGTTGTCTTTCTCTGATTGACTTATTTCGCTAAGCATAATACCCTCTAGTTCCATCCATGTCGTTGCAAATGGCAAGATTTCATTTCTTTTGATGGCTGCATAGTATTCCATTGTGTGTGTGTGTGTGTGTGTGTGTGTGTGTGTGTGTGTGTGTATACCACATCATCTTTATCCATTCATCTGTTGATGGACATCTAGGATCTAGGTTCTTTCCATAGTTTGGCTATTGTGGACATTGCTGCTATAAACATTCGGGTGCACGTGCCCCTTTGGATCACTACGTTTGTATCTTTAATGTAAATACCCAGGAGTGCAGTTGCTAGGTCATAGGGTAGCTCTCTTTTCAACTTTTTGAGGAAGCTCCATGCTGTTTTCCAGAGTGGTTGCACCAGCTTGCATTCCCACCAACAGTGTAGGAGGGTTCCCCTTTATCCACATCCTCGCCAGCATCTGTCATTTCCTGACTTGTTCAGTTTAGCCATTCTGACTGGTGTGAGGTGGTATCTCATTGTGGTTTTGATTTGTATTTCCCTGATGCCGAGTGATGTGGAACATTTTTTTCATGTGTCTGTTGGCCATCTGGATGTCTTCTTTGCTGAAATGTCTGTTCATGTCCTCTGCCCATTTCTTGATTGGATTATTTGTTCTTTGGGTGTTGAGTTTGCTAAGTTCTTTATAGATTTTGGATACTAGCCCTTTATCTGATATGTCGTTTGCAAATATCTTCTCCCATTCTGTCAGTTGTCTTTTGGTTTTGTTAACTGTTGGAAACAAATTTTTAAATTTTTCCTGAATATAATTTTAAAAAAGATTTATTTTAGAGAGTACAAATGGGGAGGGAAGGCAAAGACAGAGAGAGACACAGAGAATCTTAAGCCGACTCCCTGCTGAGTGCGGAACTCAAAGCTGGGCTCCATCTCATGAACCTGAGATCATGACCTGAGCTGAAACTAAGACAGTCAACTGATTGGACCACCTGGGCTCCCTTCTGAATATAATTTTATCTGGCCTTCATCATGCAAGGGTATTTTTGCTGCATATAGAATTCTGTGTAGAATTCTACTTTTTTCTTTTAGTACTTCAAAATATTTTTTCCATTGTTCCCTGGTACCCATGGTTTCTAATGAGAAATGTATGGTTATTTAAATCTTTATTTGCTAAATAAAATGTACTACAGTTTTGTATTTGCTTTCAAGACATATTCTTTAACCCCCCCCCCCCTTTCATTGTACTTTTCTTTGTGATTATCACCAATTTTGCGATGTTTTGGGTCCTTACTTTCCTATTTTTTGCTTCAGTTATGTCTTTTCTCCCTTTACTTTGGGTTTCTAGTGACATAAATATTAGGGCTTTTGATGTACACATCCCTGAGCCTCTTTTTAGTTTATTTCAATCTTTTTCCTTTGTTTTTAGGCTTGCTATTGTCTATTGATAGCATGTGCTAAACTTCATCTTCAACTTTATATAGACTTTTTGTTTGCTTTTTCCTTTTTGGTATTAAGCTCATCTCATAAATACTTTAAATTTGTACATTTCAGTTGTATAATTTTAAGATAGTTAATTTTATACTTCTTTTGTTGAACCTTATTTTCTAATTCTGTTAGACTGTGTTTACTTTAACCTTTCAGAGCATATTTATAATAGCTCCTTTAATATCTTTGTGTGATAATTACAACAATTTACCCATCTCATCAGCATTTGTTCGGGGTCTCTTCCTGTGAGAAATGGTAATATTTTCTTGGTCCTTTGTATGTTGAGTAATTTTTTAATGTATCCTAGACATTGTGAATGTTATCTTTTATAAACTATGTGTTTTGTTAGAATCCTCTAACTAACCTCGACATTTTGTTTGTTTTATTTTAGTAAGAAGGATCAGACTGCAAGTTCTACCTATCCTTTGTGGGTAGTGGTTCCAAATGTCATTTATTGTAAAACTCTCCCTTGTCCTGCTTTGTGTCTTTCTTGTATATAATGCAGTCAAGGATTAGGTAGAGAATTGGATGATAATTCAAAATTTTTTTCAATTTAGAAAAATTTTTCTGTTTTGGTCCATGTCTGCCTGTACACAAGTGCATCTCCTTGGTCAGTTTAGGACTCTTGTGGGTCTTTACAAAGATTTTGAGGATCTTTCTGTCCTGTTTTCTCCTATTCAGGACCACTGCCCCCCACCCCCCCTCACTCCCCGTCACCTGTATGTACCCATTTTCTTAGTTCCTCTAACCAAAGGACAGTTTTTGTCAGAGTATTAGCCATCTGAGCTTCTAACATCCACCTCTGAGATAAAGGCTCACATTTGGGTTAGATTTACAAGGGAAAATAAAAATTGAGACTCTTCACTCTATCATGGACAATTCTCCAAATTTTATCTCCTTTACACCAGTGCATCTGCTTTTGTTTGGTCTTCAGAGTACCTAACAAAATCACTTTTTGTATTTTTTCCCATTGTTCTAAGGTCTAATATGTAAGACAGAGAGGCTGTTACTAGCTTTACAACATCTTGGTTGAACCAGAATTCCCTGTTGATTGTTTAGTCCCCCCCCCCCCCCCCCCGCCTGCCTTTCTTTCTTTCTTTCTTTCTAAGAGAGAGCTTAAGAGAGCGAGTGAGCATGTGTGCATGAATGGGGCAGGGGAGGGATAGAAGGAGAGGGAGAGAGAGAGAATCCTTAAGCAGACTCCCTGCTGAGCAGGGAGCCCCATGTGGGGCTTGGTTGCAGGATCCTGAGATCATTACCTGAACAGGAATTGAGAGTTGGTTGCTTAACTCACTGAGCCACCCAGCCACCCTTAGTTTTCTTTTCTAAAAAATATTTTCTGTTTAATGGTTTTATAGTGCTACATTTCCTTTCTTCTTGGTGAACTTTATTATTTCTTACAAGACATTTATGTTAGCAATGAATTTTTCCAGTCTGTTCATCTGAGAATACTTTTACTTCTCTTGATTTTTGGATAATAATTATGCTGGATATAAAATTTTAACAGTTTTCTTTCTGTTTGCACTTTGACTGTGGTTTCATTGACTTTTGGCCACTGCTGTTTATGCTGACATGTCAGCCTTGTATTACTGTTGTTTTCTATATGTTGAGTCATGTTTCTCTTGATGGTTTAACTTTTTTGTGTGTGTTTGGATTTTGGCTATATTTTGTTTAGTTATGATTCTCTTTGTTTTTATCCTTTTGTGGTTTATTGAGTTCTTGGATCTCATTAAAATTTGGAGGATTTTCCCCTATAGTTTCTTTAGAAAGATTTTCTTCTGCATTCTTTGTCTTTTTTTTTTTTTTTTTTGGCTCTCGCATTATACCTATGATGGAATAATACATTGTCTTACAGGTTTTTAAAGTCTGTTAGTTTACGTAATATCATTTTCTCTGTGTTCTTCAGATTGGATAATTTCTGTTGATCTGTTGAAGTTCAGAGACTCTTTTTTGCTATTTGAATCTGCTGTTGAGTACCTCTTGTGAATTTTTCATTTTTTGTGTTCACTTTTTAACTCTAGAATCTTAATGTGGTCCATTTTTATCTTTATTGTTTACTTACTGTTCATCTGTTTTCTTTTAATTATTTGAACATACCATTTTAAAATTAGTTGAACAGGGGCGCCTGGGTGGCTCATTGGGTTAAAGCTTCTGCCTTCGGGTCAGGTCATGATCTCTGGGTCCTTGTATTGAGCCCCATGTCGGGCTCTCTGCTCAGCAGGGAGCCTGCTTCCCTCCCCCCTCTGTCTGCCTCTCTGCCTCCTTGTGATCTCTATCAAATAAATAAATATTTAAAAAAATTAGTTGAACGTATTTATTGTATGTCTTCAAAGTGTTTGCCAAATCTGACATTTAGAACGAGTCATTTTATTGATTGACTGCTTTTTTTCAAATTATGGGTCACACGGGGCGCCTGGGTAGCTCAGTGGGTTAAAGCCTCTTCCTTCGGCTCAGGTCATGATCCCAGGGTTCTGGGATCGAGCCCTACATCGGGCTCTCTGCTCCGCGGGGAGCCTGCTTCCTCCTCTCTCTCTGCTTGCCTCCCTGCCTGCTTGTGATATCTGTCTGTCAAATAAATAAATAAAATCTAAAAAAAAAACAACAGAGAATCCAAATGGAGCATTGATACATAATTTCATTATCTGTTTATGGTTACATTGCTACCTAAAATTATTACCATAATTTTTAAAGGCCAACATGAAAAGAGCACAAGTATATATTTAGTGAAACTTTCATACTAACTGAAAGTCAAATGGAGTGTAACATAGGCTCAAACTGAAAAACATTGAGAAATTTTGAGGAGGGGATAGTCTTTCCTGGTGCCAAGAAATAGTAATACCAAACTGCATCATAGAAGTCAGTAACTTTTACAAATTTTAAGTGGCAATTTAATTTCCATTAAATGACAGAAATTTTCTCATGTACTTGTTAAATATAAACTCTTTTCCACCATCACATCATTTAGATATTATCTCTGATATCTTGGGGCACTTATTTTTCCTGAGAATTGACTATGTTTCCTGATGCAGTATCAGTCACACCCTAGGTCTTGCTTAAATTTGTATTAAATTTTTAATTTTTGGAGTCTAATAAGCTTTTATCATGTATTTTCATGTCTGTGAACAGATTGAAATAATCTGTTACTTTTCAAGTGTCTCTTTTTTTGGTATTTCTATTACCTGAATATTTTCTTCTTTGCAAATGCTGTAATATGCATGCTGCAATATTTTTCAGTTCAGAAAAATATATATATATATTAGAATGTCCATAAATTTTCTTTGTATGTATAGTCATAGTAAAATAGATTATATGAAAACATGCCCCAATTTTTAATAGTGCCTCTTGCAGATTATTCTTAATATCTTTCATATACTTTTTTCTATTTCCAATAGAGAAATGTATATATATTCATAAGTTTTTTATAGTTAGAAAAATATATAAGTGTCATTGAAGCAGTACAGGATTTTCCTGTTCTAATGTGAGAAATATTGTTTGTGTTAAATTGGGACTCAACTTTGATCAAAAAGTGGAATATGCTCACTTGGTTTTACAGAATTTAGTGGTTATGTTTAGTTGATAAACTAAGATTCAGCTTTAGTGAGAAATATTCAACACTTAAAAACTACTATAGGATAAATATGGGGCATACGTATAGATCCAATTGTAGTCATTTCGGTCTTTTCATGTTATTAATGCTAATAAAACATTTTTTTGAAAATAATTAGACAGTTCTATCTGGAGTTCGTCTTTTGGTGAAATCATTGTGATTTCAACCAAAGATTATTAAGTTAAACTACAGCAAGCATAGATTAATTCATTCTATGTTAAAATGTCTTAGAGTGTTGTGGTTTTTAAACCAGTATTAAATTTAATATTTCTTTTATAGACAATTTTTATTTTACTAAATTTAAATCATGAAGGGAAAAACATATCAGTGTGTTGTACTAATAATCAAATGTTACAGTTTTGATAGTATGATTTGTATTAAAAATGACTAGTTTTACATATCATTTTATAAGATTACAATGTATTATGGACCTAGATATTTTAAATTAATATTTTAACAGGAATCAACCTTCTTTTTATGTATTTCCTCTTCTGTCAGCCACTAGAGGATCAAGGCCTTTCGTTTTTGTTCATAATTATTTTTTTCAGACTTAGTTATTAATAAGCATTAAGATTTTTATCTAGGAGGATACTTGAAAATCTTAGTATTTTTTAAATAATCATAAAAGTTTCTGATTTTTTTCTAAATGTTTATGAGGAAAAAATAATATAATGAAGTAAATTGAACATTATTTATGTAATTGTCTATGATACTCAAATTTTGCTATACTTTGTTTATACTCAAATCAGTGGTCTCTGGCTGAATGCCCTTGGAGATAGTTTTTTTTTTTTTTAAAGACTTTATTTATTTATTTGACAGAGATCACAAGTAGGCAGAGAGGCAGGCAGAGAGAGAGGAGGAAGCAGGCTCCCTGCTGAGCAGAGAGCCTGATGTGGGGCTTGATTCCAGGACCCTGGGATCATGACCTGAGCAGAAGGCAGAGGCTTTAACCCACTGAGCCACCCAGGTGCCCCCCTTGGAGATAGTTTTAAAACTTAAAATAGATTACTATGTAAATTTGGAGAATTGAATGTGGAAATTATCTTTAGATATCATTTATGTTTCAACCTTTTTGCTTTTTAATTATTTTTTTTATTATCATTCATTACCTGTTGTCATTATTATTCATTATCCTGTTCTCTTGCTTTTAATGATAAGAATTATTCATAGATTTAAATATGTGTTAGCATTAAACAATGGTTTCTTTGTACTGATTTTAAAATAAATGTGGTAGCTTCCAAAGGGCATTGTTAAACCTGTAGTAGAGGAAAAATAGTGACTCAGAACCAGTTTTATGCCAAATAGTTTGCATAAATACATTTATGAGTACAGTATAAACTACCATTATTTTCTAAGTATTTTAACTTGTTATCATTTTTTTGGTCTTCATTAAAAGGAACAATAACTAGTGAGAGATAAGCAAAAAATTTTTTTTTTTTAAAGAGTTTATTTATTTATTTGTTAGAGAGAGCGCAAGCACAGGCAGACAGAGAGGCAGGCAGAGGCAGAGGGAGAAGCAGGCTCCCTGCCGAGCAAGGAGCCCAATGTGGGACTCCGTCAATGTGGGACTCCATCCCAGGACGCTGGGATCATGACCTGAGCCGAAGGCAGCCACTTAACCAACTGAGCCACCCAGGTGTCCCGAGATAAGCAAAATTTTTAAAGGCTTTTTTAAGGGAGAGTTCTGTTACAAAATTTAGAGGGAGGTATAGACATTTCCCATATTACTCCCCTGTCCCCACACATGTATACCCTCCTTGATTATCGGCATACCCACCAGAATGATAGAGTTGATGAACCTACATTTACACATTATAATCATCCAGAGTCCATAGTTCACATTATAATTCACTCTTGGTGTTGTATATTCTGTGGATTTGGACACTTGTAGGATGGCATGTATCCATAATCAGATTGTTATATAGAGTACTTCCATTACTCTAAAAATCCTCTGCCTGTTCATCCCTTTTCCACCCCCAAGCTGTGCCCCCTACAGATCTTCTTACTATTTCTATAGCTTTCCCTTTTCCAGAATGTCATGTGTTTGGAATCATGCTGATATAGCCTTTTCACATTGGCTTCTGCCAATGCATTTAAGATTTCTCCATGTCTTTTCATGGCTTGGTAGCTCATTTTTTAGTGTTGAATAATATTGCATTGTTTAGATGTTCATAGTTTATCCATTCACTTACTAAAGGACATCTTGGTTGCTTGCAGATTTTGGCAGTCATGAATAAAGGTGCTGTAAACATGCATGTGCAGGTTTTTGTATGGACATGCTTTCAGCTTCTTTGGGTAAATAACAAGGAGCACAGTTGCTGATCCTATGGTAAAAGTGTGTTTAGTTTTATAAGAAACTCTCAAACTCTCTTTGTTTTTGTAAGAAACTCCCAAACTCTTTCACCAGCATTTGGTGTTCTTGGTGTTCTAGGTTTTGTCCATTGTCATAGGTATGTAGTGGTATCTCATTTTCATTTTAATTTGTATTTCTCTGATGACATAAATGTGGAAAATCTTTTCATATGCTTATTTTCCATCCATGTATTTCTTTGGTAAGGGTCTGTTAAGTTCTTTGGCCCATTTTTAAATAGGGTTTTTTTTTTTTTTTTTTTGTTTTTTTAGTTTTTTTTATTTTTTTAATAACTGTTTCTTTTTTTTTTTTTTTTTTTTTTTAAGATTTTATGTATTTGACCCGGAGAGAGAGTGAGAGAGAGCACAAGTAGGCAGAGAGGCAGGCAGAGGGAGAGGGAGAAGCAGGCACCCTGCTGAGCAGGGAGCCTGATGTGGGGCTCCATACCAGGAAACTGGGATCATGACCTCAGCTGAAGGCAGACGCTTTACCGACTAAGCCACCCAGGCGCCCCATGGATAACAGTTCTTTATCAGATGTGTGTTCTGCAAATATTTTCTCCCAGTCTGTCTTGTCTTCTAATTCTCTTGATATAGTTTTTTGCAGAGCAGAAGTTTTTAATTTTAATGAAGTCCAGTTTATCAATTATTTCTTTGTGGATTGTGTCTTTGGTTTTATATCTTGTATCACCAAACCCAAGGCCATCTATGTTTTTTCTTGTTTCCTAGGAGTTTTATAGTTTTGCCTTTTACATTTTGGTCCATGTTGTAGTTTATTTTTATGTCTAAAATTTGAATGTGGATATCTAGTTGTTCCAGCATCATTTGTTGAAAGCGTATCTTTGGTCCATTGTACTGCTTTTACCCTTCTTTGGTCAATGAGAAGTTGACCACATTTATGTTGGTCTAATTTTAGGCTCTTTATTCTGTTCCATTGATTTTTTTCGTGAATTCTTTTGCCAATACCATACTATCTTGATTTCTCTACCTTTATAATATGTCTTGAAATCAGGTAGCATTGATTTTCCAACTTTGCTCCTCTCCATCAGTAATTGTGTTGGCTGTCTTGGGCTTTTGCCTCTTAATATAAACTTTAGAATAGTTTCTTGATAGCTAAAAAATAACTTTTTGGGATTTTGATTAGAATTGTATTCAATCTATAGATGAAGTTGGGAAGAACTGAGATCTTGAGAATATTGAGTCTTCCTTTTTATGAATATAGATTTACTCTCCATTTACTTAGCTCTTCCTTGGTTTTATGCATCAGTTTTATAGTATTCCTCATGTAGATCTTGTACATATTTTGGGGGGTGCTACTGTAAGTGGTATTGTGTTTTTAATGTCCTATTCCATTTGATTATTATTGGTGTATAGGAAAGGAGTTGAGTTTTGTATATTAACTGTGTATTCTCTAGCCTTGGTATAATCGCTTATTAGTTTCAGGATTTTTTGGTTGGTTCTAGATTTTCTTCATTGGTAATCATGTTACCTGTGAACAAAGACAGTTTTATGTATGCCTTCACAATCTGTATACCATTTATTTCCTTTTCTTGCCTCACTGCATTAGCAAGAACTTCTGCTACAATGCTGAAAAGGAGTGGTAGAGAGGACATCCTTGCCTTGTACCTGATCTTAGTGGGAATCCTTGGGCTTTCTCCCTATTAAATATGTTAGCTGTAGGGTTTTTTTGGGTAGTCCTTATGAACTTGAGAAAAATATCCCTCTATTCCTAGTTTATTTATAGAGTTTTTAACATGAATGGATGTTAGATTATGTCAGATGTTTTTTTTTGCATGTACTGATACCAGTAATTTTCTTATCTAGAGGATACTTTAATTGATTTTATGATAGATTATACTAATTGATTAGCAAATGGTGAACCAGCCTTGCATCCCTGGGATAAATTTCACTTAGTTATGGCATATAATTTCATTTATTTATTTATTTATTACTTATTTATTTCATTGAATTAGTTAATATTTTCTTGAGGGTTTTCTCATCTTTGTTAATGAAGTATTTTGATCTGTAGTTTTCTTGTAATGTCTTTCATTCTTTTATTTTGGCTTTGGATAATGTTGGCTCACAGAATGAGTTACAAGGTATCCCTTCTGCTTCTATCCTCTGAAGGAAATTTTAGAGAACTGATACAGTTTTTCCTTACATTTTCGGTAAAATTCACCAATAAGAACTGAATAAGAATGTCTGGGTCTGACATTTTCTGTTTTGATAGGTTATTATTTATTGATTCATTATCTTTAGTAGTTATAAACCTTTTTAGATCATCAGTTATTCCTTTGTGAGTTTTGGCAGAGTGTCTTTTTTAATGAATTGGTCCATTTCCTGTAGGTCATATAATTTGTGGGCATAGTTATTCATAGTATTCCTTTATCCTTTTCATGTCCAAGGGATCTATGGTCATGTTCCCCCTTTCATTTCTGAAGGTAGTAAATGGTGTTCTCTATTTACATTATAGTTAGGCTGTCTAGAAGCTTATCTATTTTATGGTTCTTTTCAAAGCAGCTTTTGGTTATGTTAATTTTCTCTGTTGATTTCCTATTTTCATTCTTGTTGTTTTCCATCCTAATACTTATTTATATTTTCCTCTGCTTACTTTGGATTGAATATTCTCTTCTTTTTTTAGTTTCCTAGGAAGCTGATTAGTGATTTAAGTCCTTTTCTAGTATATGCATTCAGTGCTATAAATTTCCTTGTAAGCATTGCTTTTGCTGGGTTTCACAAATTTTTATAAGTTGTATTTTCATATGTATTTATGTTTTTTTAAGGTTTCTTCTTTGACCTGAATGTTATTTTTAGTGTGGTGTTACTGTGTGTTGTTGTGTTTTTAGTGTGTTGCTTAATATCCAAATATTTTGGAATTTTGGAGCTACTTTTTAGTACTGCTTCCTAGTTTAATCCCATTGTTATCTGGGAGCAAACAATATATGATTTCTAATATTTATGTTTGTTTAGGTACGTTTTATAGCCTTGAATGTGGTCTACTTGGTCAATGTTATGTGTTAGCTAAAGAAAAAAAGTGTATTCTGCTTTTACTGAATGATGTAGTCAATAGGTATCAATTAAGGACAGTCAGTTGATGGTATATTTGGGTTCAGTTATGTGCTTACTGATATTCTGCCTAGTGGATCTGTTTCTGAGAGGAATTTTAAAGTCTCCAACTGGAATTAGTGTATTCATCTATTATTTCTCCCTGCAGGTCTATCAGTTTTTATACCATATTGTTTTATGTTCTATTGTTAGGTACATACATGTTACAGACTATTATGTCTCAATGGAGAATTGACCCCCTTTATCATAAGCAGTGCCCTTCTTATCTCTGATACCTTACTTTAAAGTCTGCTTTCTCTGAAGTTATTGTAACTATTCTTTTCTTTTGATTAGTGTTAGCATGTTATATTTTTCTCCATTCATTTACTTTTAATCTGTATGTGTCTTTATGTGTAAGGTGGGTTTCTTGAAGACAGCATATAGTTGATAAGCACGTTTTTAAATGTCAGGGATGTATATTAAATTCACATATCTTAGTTGAAAGTAGGTTTATAATTATGAATATGTTAAAATGCACATATATACAAAATGCACATATATATAAATCTTTAGTTTTCGAAAATATACTTAGCAGTTTGTTTTTAATTTTAATTGCTTCAGTGTCATCTATAAACTTATGGCATCAACAAGTGAAGGAATCAGAGTACAAGCTCTCAAGGCAATGGGCTATTTTTTAAAACACCTGGCACCAAAGTGAGTATAGAATGAATGAAATCTAAAATGGGCTGTGGTATATTACTTTTTTTTAACAAATCTTTGGAATAGTATTTGTGTTCTGTGATTTCTCTAGTTCCTCTTTTATTTTTATTTATAAAATCTATGTAAATGTAATCCCATTTCTGTATATTAAAAATAAAGTGGAAACAGGAGTATATACTTCGTTTTATAGAACATTTAAGTTTTCCTTTTGTTCCTTGTTCATTATAAGAATACATTTTATTGGTATAAATGAAATTTTAGAAATGATGGAGACTTCATTTCATGTGGGTTGATTATCATTTGCTTAAACTGTACTATAAACATGACATTTTAACCTCAATGTTTGTCATAATATGTTGTGCTATAAAGATAATTCAAAACTAAAACTTCTTTGTTTTTTTTCTTAGCTATGCATATCCTACCTATTTTCCTTATACCAGGGTTGGTTTATTATAAAAACTAACAGTGTGGCAATAGAGAAGTGTTGGCATATGGTCGTCTTTATGTGGATCCAGTTGGCTTCCTATAAATAAAGTTTTGTTGGAACACAGCCACAATCATTTATTTGCTTATTACCTGTGGCTGTTTTCAGATTACAACAGCAGTGTTGAGTTGTTGCTACAGAGACCATATGGTCCACAAAGCCTACAGTATTTACTGTCCAGCTTACTTGCAGAAAAAATTTGATGAATCCTAGGGTAGAGTTAAAGTTTATGATACTTTAGTTCGTAAATTTTTGCTTGGAAGTTTGATTTTTGTGTCTTTATCTTCACAGTATTCATTTTCATAATTCTCTTTCTGTTTTTTCTACTTTTCCCTCCAAATTGTTTTTCTTCTTAATGATTTATTGGGTTTTAGATTATCATCCATAGTAGAGCTCAGCTTAGTGCTGATGAAGAGTAGAAACTGGTTAATAAATAATTGCTCTCTGGAAGTTTTCAGGGAGATTTTTGCTGTGCTGTGAACATAGCCAGTCTTGATTTTTTTTTTTTTTAATTGTAGTTGTGCTTACCCTGTAGTTTGCATTTCTCTCCTTAAAGATTTTGTGACCTGATGAATTTTAGGTTGAAGAAAATTTGGAGTTATTGAGTTGGAATTTGTTGATGATGTGAAAAAACATTTGTGTGTCTTCATCCAACTTGTATTCTAAAGAGTGGATAATAATATTCTGCATTTGGTTATTTCTTTTTATGAAATTGCAGAAGAAAAGCTGAAGTAATGCTTGGACATGGATTATTTTCATTGCTAGCAGAAAGACTCATGCTTCAGACAAATTTAATCACAATGACCACATACAATGTTTTGTTTGAGGTAGGAATATATAGAATTTAATCTTACTAATTTCTTATTTTGAGAGTGCCTGTATAATTTATGATAGCATTTTGATGAAATAAGATAATTTAGGTTTGATACACAATTTTGAAATTAGTTATATGAAGATGTGGCTGCATCTTAAATCTATTAATCTGTGAATTATTAAACCATAATTACATCTCTGTTAAGTATTTCTTCTAAAGTATTGAGTATTTGATGTCTCGTTTTGTAATTAAGTAAAATGTTATAATGTTGAAATTATTTATTTTATATAATGCAGAAGATATTTACCATGATAGCATTGTATTGTATACTTAATATTGAGTAGTGCTGTACTTAAAGCTCATTAATAGCCATGGTAGTACAGTGATTATGCTAATATAATCCATTGTTTTACTTCTGTAGATTCTTATAGAGCATATTTGTACTCAAGTGATACACAAACAGCATCCAGATCCTGATTCTTCAGTAAAGATACAAAATCCTCGTATGTATTTTATTTACTTCTATTTTTGTTTGTTTTTGTTTTCTCCAGCTTTATGGAATGTAATGGACATATAATATTGTATAAGTTTAAGGTTTACAACTTCATGATCTGATTTATCTATATGTTGTGAAATGATTACACAGTAAGGTTAGTTAACATATCCATCACTGCAAAGTTAGAGTTTTTTGTATGTATGTGTGCTGAGGACTTTTAAGATCTGTTCTCTTAGTAACTTTCTGTTATACAATATAGTATTGTTAAGTGTGGTCACCATATTGTACATTAGATCCCTAGAACTTATCCTAAACCTTATGACTGGAAGTGTGTATCCTTTCAGTACTTTCACCCATTTCTCCCCTCTTTTTTTATACTTTTAATAACTACTTCTTGCTAATAAAAAAAAAGTCACTGGGAAAAACCTGAAGGTGATATTGTTGAAAACATACTGTTCAAAGAATATTTCATTATAGGCAATGAAATAATACTAGTTTTATCTTTGGTTAATGTTGAATATAAATTCAGATTGACCTTAGGTTATATGGAAATGTTTATATAGAGGTTTTGAAGAATTGTACGTGTAAGGTATTGATGTAATGTATGTTCAGATTTTCAGTAAAGTTTTGATTGTACTATTTAGTGATGTCAGGCCACATTACATGAGCCATGGATGTAATTTTCATCTCAAATTGTTGTCAAGTTAAGAATACCACATTTGGAATTGAAAAATACCTGCTTTCTTTATTGTTTATGAACTTAGTCTTGTCTAACAGTCTTTTCTTTGATATTTAGATTTCTCAAGCACTTATACAAAGTGTACATTTTTCATCTTTTTAAGATTATTGACATTAAAATAACTGGTTTGTAGAGTTTTGAAATTTAATTACCTTTTGGATGGTGAATTGTGTTTGTGGTACTCTTTCAGTACTAGTTTTATTTATTTATTTATTTTTAAAAAATTTTTTAAAGATTTTATTTATTTGACAGAGATCACAAGTAGTCAGAGAGGCAGGCAGAGAGAGAGGAGGAAGCAGGACCCATGCAGAGCAAAGAGCCCAATGCGGGGCTCGATCCCAGGACTCTGGGATCATGACCTGAGCTGAAGTCAGAGGCTTTAACCCCCTGAGCCACCCAGGCGCCCCTCAGTACTAGTTTTAAAAACACATTTCAGAAGCCTAATTTTTCTCAGCCTTCAGGGAGACTTGATGTCATTATTTTAGAGAGTTAAGAAAAATCTTGACTATATTTATATAAATGTAAAATATACTTTATGTGATTATGGGGAAGATGGCTTATTGAAGTAAGAATTTTAGAATATGTAATATGTAGAAGTAGAATATATTTAGAACATATACATTTAGAATATAAAAGAATTTTAGAATATAATAGAATATATATATATAAATATAGAATATATTTTATGTGATTATGGGGAAGATGAGTTACTAAAGTAAGAATTTTAGAATATATTTAGAATATTTAGAATATATTTAAATAAAGAATATTTAGAATAATTTTAAAGTATTTTAAAATATTAGACTATATTATCTAAATATTTAGAATATACTTAGAGTATTTAGAATATATTTGAATATACTAATAACATTTAGAATATTAATATATTTAGGGTATATTAAATTAAGAATATATACTAAATAGAATATATTAGAATACAATTATAGAATATTTATATATATATATATGTAATACGCTGTCTCAGAAAAGACATACCATAGAGTATGGTGTTTAAAAACATAAGCTGCCTGACTTTTTATCTTGTCTGTGACTTTGGGTAAATTACTTAATTTCTGTGTGCCTCACTCTTATCTCTAAAATGGATAATAACAGTATTTAGCCATCATTGTAATCATTGTATATGTGTTAATACCTGTATTTTCTTAAAACAGTGGCTCAAAAATAGCATATTTCTTAAAATTAGTGGTTAGTCTCATCATTGTTATCATTATTATGATTATCATCATCATGGTTTTCATTGTTTGGGTAGAGAAATTTTTAGTTTGTCATTAGAAGAATTCAGAAATTACTTCCCAAATGTTGTTCATTGTATTTATTGATAAAGTAGCTTCATACTTGCTGTTTTGTACTTATTGCTTCAAAATCACCAAAGAACCTTGGCAAAAGGCTAATTTAGAAGTTCTAAATTGTAATTGGGTAAAAACTTATTTAACTTTAGATTTAGGGTTATAGCTGTTCTTGTTTCTTTAAAGTTCTGTATTTAAGTATATATTTTAAAGAATTTTTTTTCCTTAAAGCTAAGTATTAGAAATTAGTGTTATATTTAAGACCATTACAGTAGCAGTTTTATTTGTATTTATTTGGGGTGTTGAATAGATTTTAATTTCTGTTGAGTTTTTTTTTTTTTAAGTTTTATTTATTTATAAATAAATAAATACAGAGCAGAGCAAAGCAGAGAGCCTGACGTGGGGCTCGATCCCAGCACCCTGGGATCACGACCTGAGCCGAAGGCAGAGGCTTTAACCCACTGAGCCACCCAGGTGCCCCTTCTGTTGAGTTTTTAATCTAATTTTATTTTTGAACTCCTGGAAGAAAATCTTGATAGCTTTTAAATTTCATGATAAAGGAAAGGCTATATGCATGCTAGGAATTTTGTTGAAGAAGTTGAGTTTTTTCTGTTTTTCTGAGATTCTGATTATAGCTTTTTTTTTTTTTTTTTTTTTAAAGATCAACTTTACCGTTTGGCAGAGATTGTGAGAGTTGTCAATAGTTTTACTATTATTTAATTCATTTATAATTTAATTTGATTTAATGTAAAATTCAGCTTTTAAAATTTTTAAAATTCAACTTTTATACATTTGTAATGACAAAATATAAATTCCCTTTCTTATGGATGCTTTCTAATGAATGAATTGTTACTCTTTTCTGCAGATGTTTTTTTTTTATAACAAAAATGGATGTTTTCAGTAGACATATATGTTAGGGAAACTAGAGAAATACATTAATGACATTTCATCATGAATTTTTTGTGATGTTTTGGTTTTTATTAATTTATGAATTGTCTTACAGAGATACTAAAGGTAATTGCAACCCTACTTCGAAATTCTCCCCAGTGCCCAGAGAGCATGGAAGTTCGCAGAGCCTTTCTTTCTGACATGATTAAACTTTTTAATAACAGTAGAGAAAACAGAAGGTAAGTGGGATCAGAAAGCAATTATTCGCACTATTCAAGTCCAGGTTTGAGTGAAACCATTTTTTTCTAATGAGAATTGTTTTAAAAAACACTGAAATGAATTTTCCATATGCTTTTTTCATTAGAGGTATATAGATAATGTGCCATACATTTAAATTGAGTTTTCAGTACCCCGTCTTTGTTTTAATACATACATAGAGGTACATTTTTGGGGTTTATTTTGTTTCAAACTTTTACTTTTTAGAATTCTTAGAGAGATTAGTTTTTTTTCCCCAGTAATTCAGTATCCTTTTTGTAATTTTCAGGAGCTTGTTACAGTGTTCTGTATGGCAAGAGTGGATGCTTTCTCTTTGCTATTTCAATCCTAAGAATTCCGATGAGCAAAAGATAACAGAAATGGTGTATGCTATATTCAGAATCCTACTTTACCATGCAGTCAAATATGAGTGGGGTGGCTGGCGTGTGTGGGTAGACACCTTATCAATCACCCATTCAAAGGTAAGTTTTTTTTATGAAGATGTATTTTAGTATTTTAAATGCCTATAATTTTGATTTTACTCATTATTCTCTGAAAGCACAGTGAAAGGAACAACTAAAGAAGGGAATCTCTAAACAGAAAGTTTTTCCAGTGTCTTCAGCATCAAAATATGTTTTTCAAATGTTATTTTTATGTATGCTTAACTTAATAAAGTGAAACCTCATGCCACAACATAAAGAAACATATTTTTGCAGATATGGTTCTCTAAATTTTAGGGTGCTTTGAAGCTTTTGAACACAAGGTGGCACAGTATAGTCAAAGATGAGACATTATTCTAATAATGTAAGGTGGTTGAGTAAATAGAAAAGCTCAGGCTAATGTTTGCTCTTTGCTCACATTACAGTCAGTTAAAAAATTGATTTGAAAGAATATGCTAGCCTTTTTTTTTTTTAACCTAAGCCAGTGTAAGTTATTTATGGATGGCTTTTGTTTGAAATTGTTTATGAAATATTCTAGACACACAAAGAGGTATAAAGAATAATATATCTGCTGGTATTTATGATATTGGATTCTCCATCCCAGGTGCTTTGTCTGTCATTGTTAGCCCCTCTCTCCTTCCCTACTAACCTTAATTTGGATGTTTCATTATTTCTGTTTCTTATATATATTTTTAACAACACACACATGTTTAAACATTAAAGAATTTTATTTTTTATGTTTATACTTTATATAAATGGTATCATATTAAACACATTTTCTGTATCTTGCTGTTTTCACTTGTCATTGTTTGAGATTCATCCACATGTAATTGTGTTCATTTTCTCAGTTGTGTTGTATTCCATGGCATGGCTTTCTTTATTCACTTACAGGTCAATGAGCATTTTTGATACATTTTGTATATATTTGGAAGTTTCTCTTTCTATATTCCTAGAAGTGAACTTGCTGACTTGTAAGATGCAAGTGTTGGACATTAGATAATAATGCATATTTTTTTCCAAAGTGGTATATCCATTTCTGTGCTTGCTGGTGATGTGTAAGTTCTCATTACTTTGTATTACTTCATTACTTGGTATGGCTGAAGTTTTAAAATTTACAAATTTGACAAATTTTAAATGTTGAATTGCCATAATTTTAATTTATATTATTGTCTCATGGGAGGTTTATAGATATATTCTTTTCTTAATCTCTTGCTTGTTCTTTTATTTATGAATATCTTCTGCCAATTTGTGGTTTAGTGACTTAATTTTTAGAGTTTCATATTTGTATCTTCTGAGGAAATTTTACATTTCAAATAATTAATGCAGTAAAATTTGTTAATTTCTTTTATGGTTTATGTACTTTGTATCTTGTTCAACAGCTCTTCTTGTATTCAGAAGGCATATAATTATATAAATTATAAATTGACTAGAAGGAATAAAGAATAGAAATGATAAATTTGATATATCTTTAAATGTTTTATTGACTATCATAGTTATTTCTCTGAAATAATTTTGCCATTCTTTTGGAGTATATTATTTTCTAAATATATATTTTTAGGTGTTTGAATAATTTTTAGTTATTTGAATGTACTTAAGAGTTATTTATTCTGCTTTCTCATTGCTTAATGTGAAGAAGGTACATTACTATCATAAGGATTTACAAAGATAGCTTAGATTGGAAGGTACCACTACTAATTTATGTTTGTAAAAGCCATTTTATAAAATCAAGTCTTTCCATTGCTAAATTAAAAAAAAGACTTGGTTTTATAAAATGGCTTTTAATCACTCCATTTTTGAGCTTACCGGTTTTGTCTAAGGCTGGATTCTGTCAAATATGGCCTGAGAGTCAAATCTTGCCTGATGTGCTTTGTTTTTTTTAAAAGATTATTTATTTATTTATTTGACAGATCATAAGTAGGCAGAGAGGCAGGCAGAAAGAGAGGGGGAAGCAGGCCCCTCGCCAAGCAGAGAGCCCAGTGGGGGGCTCGATCTCAGGACCCTGCGTGACCTGAGCCGAAGGCAGAGGTTTTAACCCACTGAGCCACCCAGGCGCCCCTAGCCTGATGTGTTTTTATAAATAAAGTTTAATTGAAACATAACCACTTCCATTTATTTATATATTTTTCTCTGGCTGCTTTCATGCCACAGGTATTCAGTATTTGCAACGGAGACTGTATGGCTTCCAATCCTAAGATATTTACTGTTTGGTACTTTACAGAGACTGTTTATGATCTCTTATCTAACTTAATTTAGTTTGTGCTGGTGCCCAGATCTTTTGCCTTTTTTTTTTTAGAAGGCTGCTACTATTTTTTTTTTTTTTAACATGTAATGTATTATTTGCCCCAGGGGTATACATGTCTATGAATCATCAGGCTTACACATTTCATAGCACTCACTGTAACATATACCCTCCCCAATGTCCATAACTCCACTTTCTGCTAGTATTGTTTTCCTCTTTACAAAAGATCATGAGAAGAACAGGATGGAGTTTGGGTCTTATATACATTTGGATTGGATTTTATATCTGTGTGGGGGAATTCTAGGTTAGCAGAGTGCCAGTATAAATGAGATTTTTCAGATTTTCAAAATGGTGTAAATTCGGTGCTTTTTGTATACACTTCTGTTTGTTCAAGTCCTTAAGAAGAATGGCTAGAGGAGTATAATCTTGAGAGCAATAATATTACAAAAGTCTGAAGACATCAGGAACTTGGGAAACCTTTTTAGGAAGGTTTGAGGTCCTCCTTTCCCAGTTATATATCTATTTGAAAATGAGTTTTTTTCATATACATAGACCAAAACAGTATATAATACAACAGATTGAATATAAAAGCAGATATTAGAATGCAGCCATCACCTATTAAGCTAGAATTTAGAGATTTGCAAAAATGTGAAATCCTGGGACACCTGGGTGGCTCAGTGGGTTAAAGCCTCTGCCTTCCGCTCAGGTCATGATCCCAGAGTCCTGGGATTGAGCCCCACATTGGGCTCTCTGCTCAGGAGGGAGCCTGCTTCTCGCCTCTCTCTCCCTGCCTTTCTGCCTACTTGTGATCTCTGTCTGTCAAATAAATAAATAAAATCTTAAAAAAAATTTTTTTTGAAATCCTAACACTCTTCTCATTATTATGTTTTTTTTGAAGAAATTTTTAAAAGACATGTTTATATTAATGTAATCCTTTTTGTTGTTTTAAAGTGAATTAATATTTGTAAAATTTCTTACTCCTAATTTCTAATATGGTAAGTAGTAATAGTTATACCTCATATAAATAAATAGTTTTGGGGAGCCTCAGTACTTTTAAGAGTGTAAAGCAGCCTGAGACAAAACATCTTGAGAACTGCTGAAGTCATAGGGTATTGAGGGCAGTAGTCTAGTCTCTTGAATTTTCTATGTACAAAATAAAAAGGCTGGACTAGGAAGTACCTCAGGTATCTTTGAACTTTTGATACACAGGAGTTCTGGCCTTGAATTCTGGTGTGTAGTAATTTTTACTTGTATAAGCTCAGGCAAGTTTCTAAAATTTTCTTAACCATAAGTGTCTAATATAGAAATGGTCAATGAGGATATATAGGTGAAGTTAATGAAAGAAATAACAGAAAATAGAATGAGCTATTCAGTGGCTATTTTCCTTTGTTAAAACTCTATCATTCTTCCTAGTCATGTTTTCATTCTCACTGTCAACATTCTAGTTCAGGCCCCAAGTCACTTCATGTTTGATATAGATCCAACTTTTTTTTTTTTTTAAAGATTTTATTTATTTATTTGACAGACAGATCACAAGTAGGCAGAGAGGCAGGCAAAGAGAGGAGGAAGCAGGCTTCCCGCTGAGCAGAGAGCCTGATATGGGGCTCGATCCCAGGACCCTGAGATCATGACCTGAGCCAAAGGCAGAGGCTTTAACCCACTGAGCCACCCAGGTGCCCCAGATCCAACTTTTAAAATGAGTAATTACTTATATCCCC
This sequence comes from Taxidea taxus jeffersonii, assembly GCA_003697995.1. Taxonomy (NCBI): domain Eukaryota; kingdom Metazoa; phylum Chordata; class Mammalia; order Carnivora; family Mustelidae; genus Taxidea; species Taxidea taxus. The sequence goes on along the minus strand of ML108916.1, from coordinate 91,941 downwards.
AATAATTTGTGTAGTATATATGCTGTGAACTGTTACAGTGGAAGAATTGTGACTATTCAACTTAACATGCTGTGTGGTTCTCCCTGTCCAATTCCCAACCCAAACCTAATCACCATTTTGAATTTTGTGTTTATCATTTCCTTCTTAAAATCATTAAAAAATGTATTCCTAAATAATATGTTATCTGGTTTTCCCTATTTTTTTTTTAAAGATTTTATTTATTTATTTGACAGACAGAGATCACAAGTAGGCAGAGAGGCAGGCAGAGATAGAAGGGGAAGCAGGCTCCCCACTGAGCAGAGAGCCCAGTGCGGGGCTCAATCCCAGGACCCTGGGATCATGACCTGAGCTGAAGGCAGAGGCTTTAACGCACTGAGCCACCCAGGCACCCCTGGTTTTCCCTGTTTTTATAGTTTACGAAATGACATAAAAAAAAAAAGAAAAGAAAATGGCATCATACTTTGTGGATGCTTCTATTACTTTTTTCTCTGTTAAACCTTTTATTTTTAAGATTTTTTTTTTATTGTCACATATAGCTTTGGTTTGTTCATTCACAGTTCTGTGAATAACTGGGGTGCTCAAAGGCAGTAGTTTTACTAGAGTTGTCAGTTTAATACTTCTTATAACTGTGGCTTACAGTAAGAAGTTTATAGTAGCCACATATGTATGTAGATGCACTCACAGAAACTGTTCTCCTCTCACACACCTGAAACATAGGTTTCAGGAGACAGTATTTGCCCTTACTAAGCTTTGGTTTATAGAGATGCATTCTTATGTTTAAAAATGCTAATGACACCCCAGCAAGTTGATTCTGTGATCAGCCAGCTGAATTATCTTCAATTTGAAAAGAGCACTGCTCTAGGAAATATAAGTAGAATTGCTAGATTCTAAGTAATGGTCTGCCCTCTAATCCATGACACTTCAGATTTCTTATTTTTGCAAGGTTTTGTATTCTGCCTACATTAAAGTTTTTTTCCCACTCAGTGATTTTGTATGTAGTTCTTTATACATGTCTAGATCACTTTGACTCTGCATATTTCTAATGGTCAGTAGCCTTAGGTATTATTTTTCTCTAGATTTATTAAGCTAAAAATAACTTATGTAATGTTACTCCTTTCATAAACACTTTGATCTAATTTTCGTAAAAAGGGAAATAAAGTAATTTTTTTTAACAAAATAGTTTTTCTACCTTTCATTTTCCCTTGAAAAAAGGATTTCCTACCTTACCTTCCACTGTTTCACTTGGCAAAAATCTTTGCTATGTGTTAGTTCTAGTTTTTTTTTTTTTAAGATTTTATTTATTTCACACAGAGAGAGAGAGAGATCACAAGTAGGCAGGCAGAACAAGAAGGGGAAGCAGGCTCCCTGCTGATCAGAGAGCCTGATGTGGGGCTCTATCCCAGGACTCTGAGATCATGACCGGAGCCGAGGAAGGCAGAGGCTTAACCCACTGAGCCACCTAGGTGCCCTGGTTCTAGTCTTTTTAAAATATTATCGGTCTTTGTTAAATCTTCATTTTTGTTTACATGGCATGGGCTTTGTGTTCCTTTGTACATAACCAAATCCTTTATATTTTTCAGGAATTTAGCTAGCTAAATCACTTATACGACCGTTTTTCATACAGAATGTATGAATGAATTACATTCTGTATAAATTCACAGTGCTTAATTTTCTGTTGGTATTGTAACTGTCTCTTTCTCTCCTCCTTTTCCCCTTCCTCTGACTTCTGTCTTTTCTCCCCATCTGTCTCCTCACACTCTCTAGTCTTCAACTAATCAGTCTTCTCTACCCTCTCATTATTGCTTTGACTATGGGTACCTAATGCAGTCTGTGCTGCCTTCTGTCACTGGCAGCTAACTCCCACCATTTGCTTGTCTCTTCTTTTAGCCACACTCTCAGACTTTTCTATCCCTCTCTCTGTTTTTCCCTTCAACATTTCTCCATCCCTTCCGTACCCCTGCCTTTGTCCTTCTCCCAGCCTTTCTGTTTTATCCTTAGTGAATCTGTGTTTGTTTTGTCCCTGCTTCTTTCCTCCCCACTCTCTCTCTTGGGTAGTTAGGTACTCTTGGTCTCTCGATCATTTTCAGTTACCCTGTATCTAGGTCCTACTCCAGATGCCCTCCACTTTTCTTCCTTTTTTCCTTCCATTTCTGCTATTCCCTTTTCTTCTTCTACTTCCTTCTGTTTGAGTACTTTCTGGCTACTATATAAGATTGAAAGATGAATCAGGAACACATCTTATCCTGAAAGAACTTACTGTCTAATATGGGAGATAATATAAGTACAAAAGGACTAAAAAACTAAGCCAAGAAAGAATAAGTGTCATAGAAGAGATACAGTAAAAAGATAGCCTCACATGAAGACATCTGAGAGGTTTGTAGAAACCTCTCAATTTCTACTGAAACAGCACTGAAGGATGAATAGGATTTGGGGGTGTAGAGTTTGGGGTGGTGAGAATCACTAGTGGAGGAATTGACATACACAAAGGTCAAAAGGTGGTGTTACTGAGGAAAAAGCATGGTGAATTGTTGGTTTTCTTGGGAGTTAGTAAACGAAGAAGAGCAGTAATAAGTAATAGGGCAAATGTAGACTACTATTTAATTATGGATGATACTATAATCTCTCGTATTACTGGTTAAAAGTCAGTTCTCATGTTTTATTTTGGATTTTCATTGTAAAGTCTCAGCAGCAGGGACAAAAGATCTTATATATCTTCATATCTCCATAGAACTGCGAATACAGCTAAGTACTTGGCAGTTGCACATTAAATATTTGATGTGGGAAGGAGAAGGAAGATAAACAGCATTATTGTTTGGGACTATTCATTTCAGCTGTCACGTGATACCCTGCCACCCTGTGTGTATCTTAGTGTCTCAGTCTTCTTTTATCATTGAGGGATGAAATAGCTTCACCAGCTATCTTTTTTTTTTTTTTTTACTTAAGCTTTATTTAAACATATAATGTAACCCCCCACCCCCCTCAGTTTGTTTTATGACATTAAGAGTCTCTTTTGGTTTTTCTCCCTCCCGATCCCATCTTCTTTCATTTTTACTTTTCCTACCACCTTAACTCCCACCCCCGCTGCATCTCCACTTCCTCATATCAGGGAGATCATGTGGTAGTTGTCTTTCTCCAGTTGACTTATTTCGCTAAGCATAATACGCTCTAGTTCCATCCATGTCGTTGCAAATGGTAAGATTTCATTTCTTTTGATGGCTGCATAGTATTCCATTGTATATATATACCACATCTTCTTTATCCATTCATCTGTTGATGGACATCTAGGTTCTTTCCATAACTTGGCTATTGTGGACATTGCTGCTATAAACATTCAGGTACACGTGCCCCTTTGGATCACTACGTTTGTAACACCAGCTATCTTTTAAAGCACCTGTGTCATTAACACACACAGTAGGGTTTTGGAGTCACTCATCAGAGTAACGTTGGATGTGTATTTTATTATAGCCTCTTGGACCTCATCTCACAATCCTAATCTCAGTGTCATGGGATGTTCCCAGAAATTTTTGTTTTGAAGTCATCCTTTCTTATGCACACTAATTTTGAGTGTCCCTTTGAGTGTACGGGGACTTAATTTTACTAACTTCCCTTCCGGCCTTTACACTAAGCTGCTACTATAATAAGCTCTTTAGAAAGTATTGCAGATACAGAGGAATTCTACATCAATTGAATATGGTCCCCAGTTAAGACCTTTTAATCCTTTTTTAAAGATTATTATTAAAGAAAACCTTTCTTGTCATTCTGGAAACGTTACGGTGCAGAGGATGTTGAAGGAAAAATATAAACTATTCTTATATAGTTCTGATATCAGTATTTTTAAGACTCAGTTTATATACAGAAAACCCAAAGTATGCTTTATATGTTTTATACATATATATTTATAGTTTATGCATTTTTTTAAAAGATTTTATTTATTTATTTGACTGACAGAGATTACAAGTAAGCAGAGAGGCAGACAGAGAAAGAGGGGGGAAGCAGGCTCCCTGTGGATCAGAGAGCCTGATGCGGGGCTCGATCCCAGGACCCTGGGGTCATGACCTGAGCTGAAGGCAGAGGCTTTAACCCACTGAGCCACCCAGGTGCCCCTGAAGTATACTTTTAAAAATAAATGCTAAATCTTTACTTAACCCTGGGAGGGGGAAGAAGAAAGCTTAGAGTTACACATTGGTTCTTGCGATTTTTATCTTCAAAGTTTAGTAAGTATCTTTAGTTTTATTTCTTTATGTGAATTTTTTTCATTGGTGAAAAGCTTTTCTTATAAGGTTTATACAGAATTTATTTGAATATTCTATATTAGTTGTTTTTTGGATTTTTAATATCTTGACATCCATTTTTAAAATAAAATGGATGACTGACATCCTAAGGTGCTTCAAATCAATATTTACTAAAGTTTAAGATGGAGCTTAAGTGATTCAGTAAGTGGGTGAACAATTTGTAGTTTGCTGTTAAAAATCTGCCAGAATTATTGGAACCACATTTTTTTCCTCTGGAAATATTCATTCTAAAGCTTTATATTTTTATATATGTGATACTGAAGTGATGCTTTTTTTTTTTTTGTAGCCATTTAAAATCTCAATATCATAAATTTATAACATGGTTCTTGGTAAAGTACTGGTGTGTAAAAAACTAATGTTGCAGAATTGTATAGCTTTTGCAGAGTTACATCAGGATACATTCAGCTGCTATAAAAAGCCAAAGAAACTCAATTGCAATTTTATTGTCCAGTTTGATAGATTTCCTGCCACCTTTGTAGCAGGGAAGCTGTGTGTCACTGTATCTCTCTCTCCTCCAACAGCTGAACTAGATTTTATAAGCAGTGATAGGGTCTTCCAGTGTAACTGCGCTGTGTTGTTTACTTTGGTCTTAAGATTTCAAATATGTACTTGTTAAGAGTAACCTTCGTAATTTCATTATTGTCTTATGTGTTCTCTAGGTTATTGTTGCTTATCTTCTCCTTTTCTTCTTTTTTTTTCTTTTTTAAATTAAGTAGCCTCTGTGCCCATGGTGGAGCCTCAACTCCTGACCCTGAGATCAAGAGTCCTATGCTCTGTTGACTAAGCCAGCCAGGCACCTCTCTTCTCCTGTTTTAAAATGCTTTAAATAAAACTCTGTCTTGAGTAATTAATTAATACTATTTTCACTTGGTATGCTAGATTGCTTCTACTCTTTAATTAAAATTTAAATTAAGGCATTTAGAGTGTCTTGAGTTATGAGAACTATTCAAAGACATTTTTTTTCTAAACAAATAAAACTCAAAACTTTAGATACTGTATTTTGTCTAGGCCTATATTGCTGCAACATAGAATGGGTCTATGACTTAAAATAATAAGTAAGTAAAAGTTATTCACACTTACATGAATTTCAGTGGCTGCATATTATTAGGTATATATAATACATCATATTATGGAGAAGTAAAGTTAAGAGCAAAAGCTGAGCTTGATATAACATCTGAATGCTATCAAACTATTGTAATTATAGGAAAGACTTATTGAGTAAATAATTTAATTTTACTTTTCATATCTGGCATTCTCCAAAATTTATTTGGAAAAATTCGTGGAGGTGATATTTTAAAAATCTGTTGATTTATATTACAATGTACTGCATAAGCACTGTAGTTTAACTTTCCTTTATCCTAGAGGAATGTTGGGTCTGTTTTTATATAAATATCTCCTATTTTGTAGGATAAATTCCTATAATTCCAGGAGTCTGCTCATGTATTAAAAGGTTCTAATAGGAGCTCCTGGGTACCTCAGTTGGTTAAGCATCTTAGTCTTGATTTTTGCTCAGGTCATGATCTCAGGGTCATGAGATTGAGCCTAACTTGAGATTCTCTCTCTCCCTCCACCCCACACCCTGCTCACATGTGAGCGTTCTTTCTCCCAATAAATAAAATGAAATGAAATAAAGTAAAATATTCTAATAGGTATTGCCAAATTACCATCTAAAAATGTGTAAGAATTTATAGTCTAGGTTTCATGAGAGCACCTGTCTAGGCAGTTCTTAAAATTGGTTAAGTAAGATGGCTTTTAAAAAAAACAATTAGTAAGTTATTAACTGATATTTTATGTCACTGTGCTTCTTAACTTCATCTGTATAAATGAGGATAATACTACCCACTTATAGGGTTGCTCTGAAGATTGTATATGCGCTCGGAACAATATATGCCAAATGCTTAAAACAATATACAGTAAGTATTCTGTATATCTCAGCTGTTGCTACAAGTATTTAAAAATATATCTGATATTGCCTACCAAAGTGAACCTAATTTGTTATTTATTACATGTGCATTTTTAAGCATGTTGTGGAACTGGGGAGCTATTGATTTACATAGAAATTCTCATATTCTAAGGAATTTTGAGGGTAGAGTATATTCTTTTAAATAAGTTTATTTTATTTTATTTTTATTTGACAGAGATCACAAGCAGGCAGAGAGGCAGGCAGAGAGAGAGGAGGAAGCAGGCTCCCCACTGAGCAGAGAGCCCGATGTGGGGCTCAATCCCAGGGCCCTGGGATCATGACCTGATCCAAAGGCAGAGGCTTTAACCCACTGAGCCACCCAGGCAACCCTTAAATAAGTTTATTTAAAATTGTACAATGTTTTCCATATGTTAATATGGTATTTATAGAGATTAAGAAAGTACTAAGTGATTAGAAAGCCTCTGTTTAAATTGCATCTTCACTTGGGGTTAATAAGTATTGCTCAGAAATCATATTATGAAAGAATAAAGTTTATATTTATTAGAGTTGCTTACTAAAAAAAAAAACAACTTCAGACCCCAAATTGATAGAACTTTGATGTAATATCTGTATATTAGACCAGTTAAAATTCTAGAAGGAAACAATTGAGTCAATTAGTTTACTTTTCATATTCTGGATTTCTCCAAAACTATATTCAGAAAAATTGGTGGAGGTAATTTTTTAAAATGTATTGAAAATTAATTTAAAGCCTTTGAGAATGAATAGCATTATTTAATATAGCATATGTTTAGGATTTTATATATAGATATGTATATATATATGTATATATAGATGATACTGTTAAAGAGAACCAGTGTCATCAGTTAAAGCACTAAAATAAGATTTTATTCAGGAACTGTTGCAGTGGGAAAAGAGGCCTGAGTGTATAACTGGGCTAAATTCTGAATACAATGAGGAAAATTGGGGATTTATAGCTAAGGAGCAGGGTAGGAGTGGGGAAGAGGCTCAGTGGGTGGAAAATTACCAAGAGGAACTCTCCGGGGCAGGGAAGATGGTGGTTAAACAGACTTCTTTCTGAAAGCAGGTCAGGTTGATCAGGTGTTACTTGGGGGATGATGGGGTTGAGAAGTTTGATCAGATTTCAGGGTGACCAGATATTGAGGGTGGGGAATCTTTCTAACCTGACTTAGAAGGATTCTTGCTGAAATTCAGAGATGCAGGTCTGGCAAGGACAGTGTCTGGTTGAGAAGAGGATTCAGAGGAACCTGACTGAAATTTGCTCAAGGAAAGAGTTGTTTTTTTTTTTTTTTTTTTTTTTTAAACTCTTTTTTTTTTTTTTCTTGGGGGATTTTATATAGCTGTTTCATTTTATTTTTTTTTTTTTTTTTTTTTTTTTTTTTGTAGGAGGCTTATTTGAAGCTGCATATGAGTAGAATAATAGGATATACAAGTAAAATTCATTTGAAAATACTTCCTTAATTTCCCTGTGGTAAATCATATAGTTGCCTTTTCAAGTCGCGGAATAATAAAGTATGCCTTTATACTATGAAGTTTTGTCTCCTTCTCGTGGTTTGCAAAGCTTTTAATAGTCTAATACCTGCTTACCATTTACATGCTTATTTGCTGTTTTTATTGCTTACCACTCCTAGAAATGCTTTAATTTTATTGCTTTACTGAATAGCTCAGTGTCTTATGTGAACCATGTCCTTTGACCATCCATACTTATACACATCTTTTAAAATTTTTTCTGCATGTCATCTCTCTTTGTCCTTAATCCTTTTCTATTTTGCAAGTAAGTATTTATTACTGAAGTCCAAACTTGAATGTCAGCATCATCCTGCTACTTCCAGGTGCTCCCAGGTATTTCTAGGCAATTTATGTAATTTCTGTATATATCTCTAAACTACACTTCAAAATATTTGAAAAATTTAAAATATTTATAAAATTTATAAATTTTTAAATAAAAACTTAAATTTTTTAAATTTATAAAATTTATAAAAATATAAAAATACTTAAAGTATTCCCAAAGATACACAAAAAGCATGAGGAAATGGAAAAGGATATTTCCTAGAATAGGAAGACTCAACATCATAAAGTTATAATAACTTGACATTTCTTTTGGATATTTTATAAATTTAGTGAAATATCAAGAAAATACTAACAAATCATTTTTCCTTTGATGGGGAGAAAACTAGTTAATTAGTTGTTAAAGCTAAATATTAAGGGAAAGTACAGCAAAATATATAAAAATATCCAGGGAAACTAACAAGCAATGAGAAGAGATTGACTCTACCAAATGCTAAAACATAATACCAAGTGTCAGTAATTTTAAAAATGTAGTATTGATACATGATGAGATAGGCTGACCAGGAGAATGGAAAAGAAAGTCCAGAAATACGTGAAATTTCATAAAGGCTTTAGTATATTATAACTGATGCATATCAAATCAGCAGGGAAAGATGGTCTGTTCAATAAATGGTGTTGGGACAATAGAAGGTTGACCTAGGGGGAAAAAAGTTGGAGCATCAGGGATTTTTAAAGTATGGATTAATTAATGGAGGGCAGAAAAACCATAAATAAGTACTAAGAGAAGTACAGAATACATAAGAATTTTCTATAATTTAAAATCTAGAACCATTAATGAGAAAAGAAAGACTAATAGTTTTTACTTCATTAAAACAAAAATCTTTGTGATAAAAAAATCAAACCAAATACCATAAGTAAATTATTTAGAACCAGAGCAAAGGTAACATTGCTAACATGTAAAGCCCTCCTAGAAAAAGATAGAAAAAACCCAGTAGAAAAAATGGACTAAAGACATGAACAAACAAGCCATAGAAAACTAAGTTAAAAATTACTATAGGACCGCTGGCTGGCTCAGTTGGTTAAGTGTCCAGCTCTTCATTTCAGCTTGGGTCATGATCTCAGGGTCGTGAGCTTGAGCGTCAGTCTCTGTGCTGGGTGTGGAGCCTGCTTAGGATTCTCTTTCTCAACCTGCCTCCGTCCCTCATTAAAAAATTACTTTAGATATATAAAAAGAGGCTTAATTTACACATTTGTAAGGGACTGCAGATTAAAACTATCCTGAAATAGTTCACTAAGATATAAGTGACAAAATTATGGAATAGAATGTATAGTACATATTAGTAAAATAGGTAGGAAAATGATAATTTTTGTTTGTATATGCACGAAAACACCCTGGGAAGATACATAATAAATTAATAACTGATTGCTTGATTGTTGGGAATTATGCAGGTGAGGACCAGTGGAAGGAGGGAAACATACTACATACTGTTTCTTGCTTTTGTTTTTTGTTCTTTAGATTGATTGATTGATTTTAGAGAGAGCATGAGCAGGAGGGCAGAGGGAAAGGGAGAGAGAATCTGAAGCCGATTCTGCACTAAGCATAGAGTCTGACATGGGGCTCGATCTCATGAACCCGAGATCACAACCTGAGTTGAAACCAACAGTCAAAGGCTCAGTTGACTACCCCACCTAGGTGCCTTTACATACTGTTTTATATTTGAATCATGTGAATTGTAGGGGAGGAAAAACTTTTCCTTGACCCTCTTAGAGTCCCTGGCTGGGCCTGAAAATTAAACTGACAAATAGAGATTAACAGAAAAAAAAGAATATATATTTACTTAGTATGTTTTATGTTATTACATAGGAGCCTTTACATGAAAATGGAAGACATAAAGAAAGGGTTAAGCCTGAGTGTTTTTATACTAGGATTGATGAAGAGTGGAAAGTCATGGAAAAATAATAGGACAGAGGGTGTGAGTTAAGAGTAGTACCCTGGGGGAAAATTAGCAAGACCCGTTAATTTGGATTCTTTTCAGCTAAGGAATGTTCCTTTCCTCTGGGGTTTAGGGAGGGCATCTCTCCCATGAGAGTCTTTGGAGACGGGGAGAGATCAGAGAGGTCAGATAGTTCCACCTACAGCTGCCTTTTCTCAAATTTCCTTCATCTTAAAATATTCAATATGCTGATGTGCCATATTTTGTGGTAGTGCGTTCTGAACTCTTATCAAAATATATTACCCTGTTCAGACAGTGCTTTTTAAGTTTATTATGTGGTGAAGGTATAGTGCATATTATGTATAGGATTCATTTTCCTCACAGGATTGTTTCTCTTTGTTATGAAACTTTAAAAAAATTTTTTTATGGTATACCTGGGTGGCTCAGTCAGTTGGGTTTCCGACTGTTGATTTCAGCTCAGGTCTCAACCTTAGGGTCATGAGTTCAAGCCCTGCCTTGGGCTCCATGCTGGGTGGGGAACTTGCTTTAAAAAACAGAACAAGGGACACCTGGGTGGCTCAGTTGGTTAAGCGGCTGCCTTCGGCTCAGGTCATGATCCCAGCGTCCTGGGATCGAGTCCCACATCGGGCTCCTTGCTCAGCAGGGAGCCTGCTTCTCCCTCTGCCTCTGCCTACCTCTCTGTCTGCCTGTGCTCGCTCTCTCTCTAACTAATGAATAAATAAAAAAAAAAAATCTTAAAAAAAAAAAACACAAAAAAACCAGAACAAAACAGGGGTGCCTGGGTGGCTCAATTGATTAGGTGACTGCCTTCAGCTCAGGTCATGATCCTGGAATCCCAGGATCAAGTCCCACATAAGGTTCCTTGCTCGGCAGGGAGTCTGTTTCTCCTGCTGACTTTTCTCCTCTCATGCTTGCTCGCTCTTGCTCTATCTCTCAAATAAATAAATAAATAAAAATCTTTAAAAAAAAAGAACAAAACAAAAACAAAAAGCTTTTTTTTATAGCTAATTTTTTTATAACTAATTCTCATAAGTAGTCTTCTTAGATAGCCTAGGCCTCATACTTGATACCCCTCTGTTAAGGTTGTATTAAGGTCACATTTAAGAACTTAAGTTTAACCAGAATATTCAGATTTGCAACCAAATGCTTTGTGTAAAATAGATCAGTAAATATTTTAACCTTATAAATACTAATAACTTGACTTTATTGTAACTGTTACCTTATACCATTGTTGTTGTGGGATTAGAACATCTATAAAAGATCTTTTGTGTGGTAGTGATCATTTTGAGCTATGCTGATTGATATTCCATATAGGAAGATTGAGCTGTTTTAATTAATTTATTTATTTATATTCTTAAAAATTTTTTTTTAATTTTTTTATTAACATATAATGTATTAGCCCCAGGGGTTCAGGTCTGTGAATTGCCAGGTTTATACACTTCACAGCACTCACCATAGCACCTACCCTCCCCAATGTCCATAACTCCACCGCCCTCCCGCTCTCCCCCTCCCCCCAGCAACCCTCCGTTTGTTTTGTGAGATTAAGAGTCTCTAACGGTTTGTCTCCCTCCCAATCCCATTTTGTTTCATTTATTCTTTTCCTACCCCCAAACCCCCCATGTTGCATCTCCACTTCCTCCTATCAAGGAGATCATATGATAGTTGTCTTTCTCTGATTGACTTATTTTGCTAAGCATATAACCCTCTAGTTCCATCTATGTCGTTGCAAATGGCAAGATGTCATTTCTTTTGATGGCTGCATAGGATTCCATTGTATATATATACCACCTCTTCTTTATCCATTCATCTGTTGATGGACATCTAGGTTCTTTCCATAGTTTGGCTATTGTGGATATTGCTGCTGTAAACATTCGGGTGCACGTGCCCCTTTGGATCACTACGTTTGTATCTTTAGGGTAAATACCCAGTAGTGCAATTGCTGGGTCGTAGCATAGCTCTATTTTCAACTTTTTTGAGGAAGCTCCATGCTGTTTTCCAGAGTGGTTGCACCAGCTTGCATTCCCACCAACAGTGTAGGAGGGTTCCCCTTTCTCTGCATCCTCTCCAGCATCTGTCATTTCCAGACTTGTTAATTTTAGCCATTCTGACTGATGTGAGGTGGTATCTCATTGTGGTTTTGATTTGTATTTCCCTGATGCTGAGTGATGTGGAGCACTTTTTCATGTGTCTGTTGGCCATCTGGATGTCTTCTTTGCAGAAATGTCTGTTCATGTCCTCTGCCCATTTCTTGATTGGATTATTTTGAACTTTATATTCGAGCACTCGATCGGCCTCTGGATGGTGCAATCCAATTCAGCTAGAGGTCTTATTTATCAGCTATGAAATGTTGGCAACCTAAGAATTAGAAGTTAGTGTGTCATATTCAGCTGATATTTCCATAGGAAAATAACATACCATGGAAAGATGCATTTGATTGAAAAAGAAGGCCAGTTCCTAAACTTTGCCTAACATTTAAAAGTCTCAATTTTTATAGGTTAAAATCTTTTAAATATATAGATGAATGATGTTAATCTTTTGATGTATTATATTCATCTTTTATCTCCTAATTAGTAAATTTGAGTACCAGTTAAGCTGAAAGTAATGGCAAAATAAATGTAGTTATTAGTTCATGAGTATCTAACTCTAGTAGTTTATAGAAGTGCTTTCCAAACATTACAAACAGCTATAGATTAGCTATCAAATGATTGTGAAGATTAATGACTAGTCTTTTAGCTGGGTAATTTAGAACAGTATCTGGTAATTAATTAGGAATTATCAGTCACAAGTACCTTTAGGAAAAACAGTATCAAAAAAGATAACAACAATGATAATTGCACAGTTGTCACTTAGCTTTTAGAGTAGTGAAGTAATTTAAAGAGAAATTTCAAAATCAGGTTCAGAATTTTGAAAGAATTTCTAGGATTTAAATTTACAGAAGAAAGAATAAACAAGTTGGTTTGCTTAGGAAATACAAAGCACTATTTAGAACAAATTTGACTGCAAATCTATAATATAGAAAGAAAGCTACTCCCTGTGGTACCTTCAGGATGTGCTTTATGAAAGTGTACATTGCTTTGAATTGAAATGTGAATTATATTATTATCATCATCATTATTAATACTAAAGTAGGCTGCACACTGGGTGTGGAGTCCAACATGGGGCTTGTACTTACGACTCTGAGATCAAGCTGTGAGCTCTGATCAAGAATCCAATGCTTAACTTACTTAGCCACCCATGCACCCCTGAAATATGTATTATATAAACCATTTTTTGCTCTTAGAATTTTAACATTTAATGATATTTTTTAACCTTTTTATCATTTATATACTTATTTTTAAGAAAGTTTATTTAGGGGTGCCAGGCTGGCTCAGTCGGTTAAGCGTCTGCCTTCAGCTTGGTTCATGGTCCTGGGGTCGAGCCCCACGTCAGGCGCCCTGCTTGGCAGGGAGTCTGCTTCTCCTTTTCCTTCTGCCCTTCCCCACAGCTTGTGCTCCCTCTCTCTCTCTCCCTCTCTCAAAAATAAATAAAATCTTAAAAAAAAGTTTATTTAAATAATCTCTGTACCCAATATCGGGCTCAAACAACTCTAAGATCAAGAGTTCCACACTCTTCTGACTGAGCCACCCAGGCGCCCCTGGATTTATTTTTAGTTTTAATCAGTAACCCTTTATTGATTTTTACATGTTTTTCCAAAATCATGTTTTCAGTAGTTCTGTCAGTCTATATAACTTGGTACTTTGGAATACTAACTCATAATACATTCAACACTAGTAAAACACTTATGGTTGTTTTCACTTAATGCCTGTCTTCTTTTGTTTTTTATATTCAATTGATTCAAACTTTTATTTATTTATTTATTTATTTATTTATTTATTTATTTATTTTTCAAACTTGTATTCATATGTCTGTGATCATCTTGACATATTTTGACTAATTTTTTTTGTGTTTATTTGTCTTGTTATGATTTATATTTCATGAGAAGAAAACTCTTCTGTTTTTAAGTAGTGCATCTTATGACTGCCACTAACGTGTAATATTGTAATAAATTTTGACTGAAAGAATGTGACTTTGTTATATAGAGCTATTTTTGACTGAAAGAACATCACTTTGTTATATAGAGCTATTTGCTAGGTGCACATCTGTCTCAACACCATGATTGCTGGTAGATCTTTTTATGCCTTGGTGACCAGAAATGCAGTGGAAATAGCATACATTTAGAATAGCATACCAGTGAACATTTAAGCCTGCTGTTTGACTGTAGTGAGACCAGCCTTTGGGTCTGTTTCCAAACATACTGCCAAAAACTTTGTCATTTCCAGCTACTTAGCCTGAGAATGGGCTTTAGAAAGTTTCCCAGCCTGTTACTGTCTATTTATCTTTGCTGGTTCGTGCATGTATACTACCTTTCTCCCCAGGATATACCTCTTTTATTTTCTATGATGTTGATGCTTACCTTAAAAACTTCTTTTGCATTTTGTATATATAAAATTCTACATTTTGAATTTATTTTTATTCATTTTTTGCCCGTAATATCTCTTATTTGGGAGCTAGAGATCTCACTTATTTTTAAGTCTGTGGTCCTGAAGCCTCTATTTGTTTTTTTTTTTTTTTAAGTTTTTATTTAAATTCTAGTTAGTTAATATACACTGCAATATTAGTTTCAGGTGTATAATATAGTGATTCAGCACTTCCAGACTTCATCCAGTGCTCATCACAAGTGCACTCCTTAATCCCCATCACCTATTTAACCCATCTTTCCACCCACTTCCCTTCTGCTAACCATCAGTTTCTCTGTAGTTAAGAGTCTTTTTCTTGGTTTGCCTCTCTTTCTTTTTTCTCTTTGCTTGTTTTTTCCCCCTTAAATTCCACATATGACCGAAATCTTATGGTATTTGTCTTTCTCTTATTTTTCTTAGCATTATTGTCTCTAGCTCCACCCATGTTGATTTAATTGGCAAGATTTTATCTTTTTTTATGGCAGAATAATATACCAATGTAATATATACCACATCTTTTTTATCCATTCATCAGTTGATCGACATTTGGGCTCTTTCCATAGTTTAGCTATTCTAGATACTGTTGTTATAAACATCAGGGTGCATGCATGTATCCCTTTGAATTTGTATTTTTGTATTCTTTAGCTAAATACCTAGTAATGCAATTGCTGGATCATAGGGTAGTTCTATTTTTAATATTTGAGAAACCTCCATACTGTTTTCCAGAGTGGCTGTACTGGTTTGCATTGCCACGAACAGTGCAGGAGGGTTCCCCTTTGTTCACATTCTTTCCAATCTGTGTTGTTTCTTGTGTTGTTAAGTTAGATATTCTGACAGGAGTGAGGTGATAACCTCATTGTAGTTTTGATACGTATTTCCCTGATGATGAGAAGTTGCATCTTTTCATGTGTCTGTTAGCCATTTGTACATCTTCTTTGAAGATATGTCTATTCATGTCTTCTGCCTGCTTTTTAATTGGGTTATCTGTCTTTTGGGGTGTTGAGTTGTGTAAGTTCTTTATATATTTTGATACTAAGCCTTTATCAGATATGTCATTTGTAAACATCTCCTATTCTTAAGGTTGACTTTTAGTTCTGTTGATTGTTTCCTTTGCTGTGTCGCAATAGTTTATTTTTGCTTTTATTTCCCTGGCCTCGTGAGACATACCTAGAAAGAAGTTGCTACAGTCAGTGTGAAAGAACTACTGCCTGTGTTCTCCTCTAGGATTTTTATGGTTTTAGGTCTCGCATTAAGGTCTTTATTCCATTTTGAATTTATTTTTGTGTTTGGTAGAAGAAAGTGGTCCAGTTTCATTCTTTTGCATATTGCTGTCCAGTTTCCCTAATACCATTTGTTGAAGAGACATTCTTTTTCCCATTGGATATTCTTTCCTGCTTTCTCAAAGATGAATTGACCATACAGTTGTGGGTTCCTCTCTTGGTTTTCTGTTCTTTACCATTGATCTCTGAGTCTGTTTTTATGCCAGGATCATACTATTTTGATCACTATAGCTTTGTAATATAGCTTGAAGTCTGGGATTTTGGTACCCTTATACTACCCATTGTAGAGAGGAAGAATACAAGCAGCAGAAAAGTCAAGTCACAAAACCTTAGTTTATATATACTCTTTATATATACCCTGTATATACTCTCAAGAAGGTACTGGAGGATATACAGCACCAAAAGGAGAGAATGAAATAAAGAGAAAGATATGGGACATAGGAATCAGGAGAGGTGACATAGAAGAGAGATAAGAAGGGATTTCCAGGACAGTGATGAAGGGAGATCCCGTGATGGCAGCTGTGAGGTAGACATATGACGGTCCTTCTAAATTGGAACAGTTTTACTTAACAGACATATACAGGGGGAGGCTATTGTCAGTGAAATGCCAGTTGCCTTTGTAACAGTTTTTTTTTTTTTTTCTAAAACCTGAGAACAAATTACTTATATGTGATGGGCCCATATTCTTAGAACTACTTGGTTTATCTTGACCATGTACTGATTTTAGTTCGTGCTCTCTTCTAGTCCTCCTACCTGGATCACTTAAACATTCTCACTTCTCTTCTTGAAAAAGTGATCTGCTTTGATTTACTTCTGAGAATAGAGGTAGACCGTGGTGAGAATTGGAAAATCTAGTATACTTCCTATACCTTATTCATGCCAGGTATCTATTACCTGACCAACACTTACAGATGCTTTGATTCTCCTGACCTATGTATTTTCCAGTATTTCCTAATGGCCTTGCGAACAGATTTCCCAGGAATAGCCTTATGTATCCTCTTAGAGAAACTGAAGCCCTGTTCCAATCTGTAGATTTTCTGTAGCTTGTCTTCTGGTAGCCTTTAGTTAATTATGATAATATTGCCCTTTCCTCACAAAGCTGGTTAGGTTTGTGCTGTACTTAGCTTCTCAAATGGAACATGATAAGTATGATTACCGTATAGGTAGTAGAACTGTTAAAGAACAGATAGGGAACAGTGGAAATGTCAGGGTAGTGATTTCCTCTTGATAGGGATGGAGAGATTGAGGAGGCACATAGAGGAATTGTGTGGTAGTAGTGTTCCATTTCTTGATGTGGATAGTAAGTATATGGGATTTAAAAAGATTATTCTTTAATATCTATGTATAAATTGTATATATTCATGTTTATTGATATATTTTATAATGATATTTTTAAAATTCCCAATTTGAATACAATAAAAGAAAATGATTATTGAAAAACTAATCTTGTACACTGACTATTGCTGAAATGAAGGATCTATTTTCAAAATTGCTGTGAGATTGGTAGTATGAAACTTGACTTCCTTAGCCAATAGTAATTGTCATATCAGTGTAGAAATGATCTTCCTAAAGTCAGTTTTCCAAATAGACTAAATGATACTTTAAAAAATCAGATGTTGGGGTGCCTGGGTGGCTCAGTGGGTAAAAGCCTCTGCCTTCAGCTCAGGTCATGATCCCAGCGTCCTGGGATTGAGCCCAGCATAGGGCTCTCTGCTCAGCAGGGAGCCTGCTCCCCCCACTCCCCCTGCCATCTCTGCCTGCTGCTCTGCCTACTTGTGATCTCTCTCTGTCAAATAAATAAATAAAATCTTAAAAAAAAAAAATCAGATGTCTTCCTCTTACTCAGAATTTTCTGATGGCTCTCTCACACTAAGAATAAAATTTAAAGTTTTTAATACAATCTGTAATTCTCT
Organism: Taxidea taxus jeffersonii; assembly: GCA_003697995.1. Taxonomy (NCBI): domain Eukaryota; kingdom Metazoa; phylum Chordata; class Mammalia; order Carnivora; family Mustelidae; genus Taxidea; species Taxidea taxus. The sequence goes on along the minus strand of ML108916.1, from coordinate 74,275 downwards.
TTAACCATGATCTAGCCAATGCCTACTGCTGTGACCTTATCATCTACAGTTCTTTCAGCTAGTTTATTGTTCCTCAAACATACCAAGCTCATTTTGGTGACCAGAGACTGCATTTGTTTTTCTTCCTGGCTGAAACTCTTTTCCTTTTGATATTCATATAATTTGTTCTGTCACTTTATTGTTATCTCTGTTCAATGTAATATCCTTAGAGACCTTCCCTAGTTACTCTAGTTAAACACACCCTCCCACCTAGCGTGTCATCTTCAGTTATTCTCTTTTTTCCCCTTCAAAGCTCTTACTATTACTTGACATTATCTTATATTTTTGTATGTTTCTGTTGTCAGTTTCTTTCTTTAGAATATAAGGTCCATGAGGCAGGGACATTGTGTTGTTCATCACACAGTGCCTGGCATGCTTTGGATGTTCAGTAAATTTTGCTGAATAAATAAAGAGGGGATTGGTCAATTAAAATAACTTAGTTCAGGGAACCTGACTTACTCAATTGGTAGAGCATGAGACTCTTAGTCTCAGGGTTGTGAGTTTAAGCCCCATGTTGGGTGTAGAGCCTACTTAAAAACAACAACAACAAAACCCCTACAACTTAGTTTAAGAAAATAGTTGCTTTCTGTTTACAAAAGAAATTGATATTTTGTTAATGTTTACTGTGCTGTTTTACTCTTTAGTGTGGAATATATATGCATTTCATTTTGAAATATTCAAAAAATTTCCCAAATACTTAAAATTAGGAAAATGTTTATTTCTTAAACATTTCTATTTTGAGCTCTATCCTGTTATGGCATGAGTATAATGTATCACAAATAAAGGCTAGTAAATTGCTATAGAAAAAACGTGTGCATAATGCATTATTTATACATTTGTTTATCTTTTACCCATGTGTATAGATGCCTATGATTCAAAAAGGCCTATGGGTATTTGTGCACAAAAAATCATCTTTTGTTGTCATCCTTCCATACCTAGGGCTCAATAAAGGTTTGTTGACTAAAGGTTCAATTTACTATATATGTTGTAATAGTGTAGATTACAGGAACAGACAGTTCTAGCATTGGTAAACTTAATAATGCCTATACTTTCTGCATGTATTGCACTTCCTTTTGAGGGATGTTTCCTATTATAACACCAGTGGCAATCACATAATAGTGGCTTTAATAGTCTTCGGTAAGAAAACTATCAAGGTAAATGGGTCTAAAGCTAACCATGATATGGGGATGTTCACAGGACCAGTTACATAGTAGTCACTCACATGGAAGTGGAAAGGATGGATGGATGGTTGGATGACCTGGAACTTTCAGGTTATTTTGACCAATTTAGACTTTGAAAATTGTGGTTGAACTTCGGGGAAGGGTTGGATTCTTTTTTATTGCTGAAAGAATTTGTATTAGTTTAGTAAGAACATGTTTTACTAACTTAATAAATATATAGAGAGCTGCTGTAGTAGTGGGCAAAATTAACTGATTTTTTTTTTTTTTGCTCTATTGAGGATAAATCATGGGGAAATGGGTTTTCATTGCACTTGAAACAATATTATTTAGTGCACAAAGCCCTTCACAATGATATGTATATATTTAGATCCTGATAACAAGTTATAGAGGTCAGTAGAGTAGTGTATTCTTTTCATACACATGTTTAAGAATAGAGTAAGGATGTTCTTATTGTGGTTGAATGCTGTGCTACCTGTCAGGATTAAGTCTAGGTATCATTTTTTCTTTGATTATTTTGTTTTTTGTGATTGGCTTACTTTTTATTTTATAAGATAATGGTATCCTGGGAAAATTACTTGATTGCATTATATAAAACATTTATTTGAAAAATTGTTAAATATTTTTATTTTATGTTATATATGCTCTTTTTTGCATAACTTGATTGATTTTATGTTTTTCATCTAGGTCACTTTTGAAATACACAAAGAAAATCTTGCCAGTATGTTCAGGGAACACCAGGGAAAAGTTGATGAAGAAATAGGGCAATGTTCAAGTCCAGTTGAAGCAGTCTCTGCCATTAGCAGGGATGTTAATGTTTCAATAGCATCCCGGCAATCAGATATGAAGGCTTGTTCTGTGTCTCCTCATATCACCAGAAATAGTGATGAAAAGACACCTGTTGAGAAGACAATTTCAGTAGACTGTGCTTCTAATGCTGAACTGCAAACTCCTGATACATCTAATGAAGAAAGGAAAAGTGGCCAAGAAAGTCAGGAGTTACTAGATGAAGTCCCTTCAGAGGAAACATTGATGAATGAAACAATTAATACAGGTGATTTAGAAGTATCCTCTGATATGATAGAAGCTGAAGCTGAGACTGTTTCCTCTAACTCTTTTAAAACGAATGGCAAAGGTATAATGACTGTTAGCGAAGTAACTGCTTCTATAAGTTCTCCTTCAGAAGAGGATGCCTCAGAAGTGCCAGAATTATTGGATAAGTCTATGGGAGAGGAAGATGATGATGATTATGTAGAATTGAAGATAGAAAGTAGTCCTACTGAGGAAGCCAGTCTGCCCACAGAGCTCCAAGAAGATAGTTTGTCTCCAGCTGCATCTGAAGCCAGTGAAAGACTGGACATGCTTAGTAATGACAACAAATTAATACTTCAAGAGCAAGAATCTGTAAGTAAGAAACAAAATGACAGTGAAACTCAAGATTCCAAAGATTCTGGAATCTTGACTATGACAGCATCAGGGTCTTCAGCTACCTCACCAGATACTACTGTTTCCCAGACACCTGTACAATCAGACATCGGTGAGATGCTAGAGGAAGGGAAAAAAACAACTAACTTTGCGAGAGAAACCAAATTAACTGGTGATTCTTCTGTCTTTGAGTCTCCTACTACTTCTGAGCAGAGGATTGCTAAATTGGATGTTTCCAGTGTTGCTACAGATACTGAAAGATTGGAATTGAAGGCCAATACAAATATGGAAGCATCTCAACCTCATCAACCTATGCCTGAGGTGATTATATTTATTGTCTTCTTGAAATGTATATGCTTTGGTTTAAAATAGTGCAAGGGTATATACTTTTATTTTATCTTGGAGTTGGTTCATACCCTGTTTGCAATTATATAAATGCAAAAGATTACATTTGTTATCTTTAGCATAAGATTTTAGTGTGAGTTCATTAAATGGCTTTTATTATTATTTTCACCACAGCAACATCAAAAGTTACTACTGTCAAGTTTTAAGATTGTAGTAATTCTGGTTTATAAAGCAAATAATGGAAATACTTGCCCTTATCCTTTATTTGATAACCCGGTCATAGTTGGTACAGTAATTCTCTGACAAAATCTAGGGCTATCTTCCTGCAGAACCACCTGCTAGTGTATAATTTTATGTATTAAGTATGTAGTTTAAAATTCCTTCCATGAGGAAACAGACCATGAGGTCTGTTTGCTTTGAAAGAGGGGAGGTGCCTTTCAGAAATCTAAAGGTACTTCTTTCTCCTTTACTGGTATTTCAGAGTGATTCAGGGGACAGTGGTTGATTGCATGTTGTCATTTCCCACTCTGTTCAACCAACCATTTGTTGGTTCTTAATTCTGTTATCTTTATGTTTGTTTTTAATTTAACCAACTTATAATCTAGACACTACCTTCTTTCTTTTCTTTTTTTTTTTAATAGATTTAACATCATTCTTTTTTCTTTTTTTTTTTTTTTTAAATTTATTTGACAGACAGAGATCACACAAAGCAGGCAGAGAGGCAGGCAGAGAGGGGAGGGGAGAAGCAGGCTCCCTGGCGAGCAGAGAGCCCGATGCGGGACTCGATCCCAGGACCCTGGGATCATGACCGGAGCCGAAGGCAGCGGCTTAACCCACTGAGCCACCTAAGCGTCCCTAGACACTACCTTCTTTCATGCTAATATTCAAATTTAAGAATCTTGATTCTTTTGAAAAATACTACATTTGTAGTAATACTAACATGGTTGCAAGCTATTTACTGTTGAATTACGGTAGTTTAGCATTTTTGACAACTTTGCTTTAAATGTGTTAAAGTTTTAATGTTATTACTCATTGACAATTTTTACCCAATTTGGTTCCTTAGTATCTTAATATATGATTATTTGTTAGATGAATTGCACTGAAGCTATTATATTACTAATGGCTTCTTTGAAGTTGAATTTATTTTACTACTCTTTTAAATTTTCTGTATTAGATATCAAGACGGCAGGAGGAACCAAGTCAAGGAATAGCACCAGTTGGACAAAGGAGGGATTCCAGATCTGCTATGTTTCGTATTCCTGAATTCAAATGGTCTCAAATGCATCAGCGTTTACTCACTGATCTATTATTTTCAATAGAAACAGATATACAGATGTGGAGAAGGTTTGTCCATATGTTTGTTATAGAAGATGTGTATGAAGTTTAGTCTTTGGTTTTTTTGTTTGTTTGGTTTTTTTTTTGTTTGTTTGTTTTTTAGATAGGGAGAGAGAGAGTCTTAGGCAGACTTCATGCCCAGTGTGGAACCTAACACAAGGCTTGACCTCACAGACCTGAGATCATGACCTGAGCCAAAATCAAGAGTCAGATGCTAAACTGACTAAGCCACCCAGGTGCCCCTGGTCTTGTCTTTGTTTCAGATAAGTTTATATAGTTAACATTTTGCAATTAATTTCAGACATTTGGTTAAAAAGTAGAATATAAATAATTTCTTCGGTATAGTTATTGAATTTACTTTTCTTCTCCATTATAAAAATGAGCTGCTCTATCTGAAATACAGAAACTTTAAAATCAAATTTTCCTTTTAAAAATTTCCTGCAGATTTCCTGTAGCATGTTTTATGGCATATAATTCACCTGAAGGTAGATCTATTAAAGTGGTTTATTACTATGAGTACTAAAAAAACATTGGACTTTAAATATAACATCCAATTCTCCAGTGTAGTTTTGGTATAAAACCTCTGTATATTTCAGATTATCTATTGTATGATTTATGATTTAAAACACCTAATTGGCTTATTGTTATTTGTATAGTACACTTACACTGTTTGAAAACATTTTATGGGATTATCTAAGAAAATGTTGGTAGAAAATTCATTTTTAATAACACATTAATGATATTTACCTCTTAATTTTTGCTACACGACTTCTCAGTTTTGTTCCCAGTTAAGGGTAATTCAACTTCTTATATACAAGATGAATAGTATTATATGTTTCAACACTGAAAGGAGGCATGTATAGTATCTCCTGATATGGAGTGGTCTGCGTCTTCTGAGGAAGTACATCCTCAACATGCCTCCTATATCATTATCATTACTTCAGCTTTCAAGATGAAGTGAAAGCAACTTCTTATCCTCCCTTCCCTGAAGTAGGCAAACTGATTTCTTTAGCCTTATCAGTAAACATCATTTATCTCTGGACAGCCATTCGACAAAGACAGTTATGGACTTCGTGAATAGCAGTGATAATGTCATCTTTGTACACAACACAATTCATCTCATCTCTCAAGTGATGGACAATATGGTCATGGCTTGTGGGGGTATACTGCCATTGCTTTCAGCAGCTACATCGGCTACAGTAAGGACTTAACTACTGTATAAATTGGTGTGAAAACATGATTGCTATGAATCTTTGTTGATTAAAACTTGAATGGTGGTTACTGGGTATTATAGGTGTTATAGGCCATAAGCAACTGGATCTTTTACAGTTAGTTACCTGAAAGGATCTTAGAGTCTGTTCTGGGGTTGAAAGGACTAAAAACTATTTATTTCTTAAGGATGAGTCAGCTAGTGAGTATGATTGATGGTGGTTCACTTGTACATTTCCATTGCCCCTTTTTATTTATTTATTTATTTTTAAAAATATTTTATTTATTTATTAGTTAGAGAGAGCGCGAGCACAGGCAGACAGAGAGGCAGGCAGAGGCAGAGGGAGAAGCAGGCTCACTGCTGAGCAAGGAGCCCGATGTGGGACTCGATCCCAGGACGCTGGGATCATGACCTGAGCCGAAGGCAGCCACTTAACCAACTGAGCCACCCAGGCGTCCCCCCTTTTTATTTTTTATTTTTATTTTTTTTAAAGGTTTTATTTATTTATTAGAGAGAGAGAGAGAGAAACAGAGAGGGAACAGAAGCAGGGGAAGCGGGAGAAGCAGGCTTCCTATGGAGCAGGGAGCACAATGTGTGGCTGGATCCTGGGACCTGGGATCATGACCTGAGCCGAAGGCAGATGTTTGACGACTGAGCCACCCAGACACCCCCATTGCTGCCTTTTTAGATGGAAAAGGAAATCGTTCTGTTGAACTAGATAAAAAGCCTGGTTTTTCATAAAACTTAGAAATTTGGGAAACGTATCTAGGAAAACTAGATGTTGATTAGAATAGACTATAGATATAAATGTCAAATTTTGTTCCCTACAGCATGAGCTGGAGAATATTGAACCTACTCAAGGCCTTTCAATAGAAGCCTCTGTGACATTTTTGCAGAGGCTAATCAGCCTTGTGGATGTGCTTATATTTGCAAGTTCTCTTGGCTTTACTGAAATTGAAGCTGAAAAAAGTATGTCTTCGGGTGGAATTTTGCGACAGTGTCTCCGACTAGGTGAGTTGTTAAAACCCATTAGTTAGGAATTTACTTGAACAGTTTTCAGTAATCTTTACATATTTAGATTGAAGATTATCTTTCACCTGTTTCTGGAACAATGTTGTTAGGCAATTTGTCATATATATATTTTTTTAACCTCCAAGAGTAAAGATTATGTATGTACTATGCTGTAGTAGTAGTTACAAAGTTGATTAGAGGAAGGACATGTTTTGAAAAATACAGGTTGGTTGTGGTCACCATTACCATTCTCCTCTCATCTTTTTTTGCTCAAGAATAGTGCTTCTCAAATTTTAAGATGATTCACACACAAGAATCACCAGAGGATCTTGTTAAAATGCAGTTAGATTATATAGGTCTGAGGTGAGGTCTGTAATTGTCTAACACATCCCAGGTGATGTTGAAATTGCTCTCTTACAAACGCACTTGAGTAGCAAGGTTCTAAACTAGCATCATTCCAGTACAGCCTTTATTAAAATAAACTGCGGTAATTTGTTGAAGCAGTTCCTGACATTGTTAAATCTCAGTCTACTCCTTGAGGCAGTTCTTGCTTAGGTAAAAGTTAAAATTTTTAGTGTCATCCGGGCTTCCTTTAGGTGAAGCAGAAGAATTTTCCTCTATGCAGAAGATTTCCTATATCTAGTTGTAAGTACTGAGACTTTGTTAAGGATTTGCTTATTAAATGGAGAAAAGCAGCCAGGGAGAGGAGGTTGAAGAAATGAAAGCAAAACCATTGGGAACCATGGCCACCTGAAGATAGATCAGAAATAAGGCATCTGTGGAAACATAACATTAAAAGTGGAAAATCTAATTAGTTAATGAAAGATTTTCCCATTTTTAGCATAAATATCAGTTACATGAACAGATATACTTAGACTTTTTTTGGTGCAGTGATTATTTTTACTCAAAATGATGCTATTCAGAGTACTTTTAAACTTACGATGCCCTAAAGAACTGGATGTAACAATTTTTAGAAGTTTGTCTTAAAATTTTAATTAGGAGATTCAAATAGTTTAAAAAACCAAAAACTATTTTTATTGACTACTGCCATTTGTTATTGCAGATTTTCAGTGAGTCAGCAATTATTTTCTTTTACTCAAGAGGATATTTGAGATCAGAAAAATTACAAAACTTATTCAAAATCCAAAAGCTATAATTGGGGAAGTTAGAATTAGAATATATTTTTAACTTGGCTCCTATTCTTTCTGTTATGCTTCCTTAAATTTTCTATTAGTAAAATAATTTAAGTATCTTGACTCCATTAATTTTATATGTGCCATTTTCTAAACTGTCACTTTTCTATATAGAGTATGTTTCTGGAGTTAAGAATACAAGGCCATACTGTTAGTGTTTTACAGTACTCAAACATTAAGTTCAGAAATTAGGGAAATATTCGATCTCCCTCATTTTCATAATTTAATCTACCCCAGCACTGTGTCTTCTTATATATGTAAGTGATATTCAGAAAATGACTTGCTCAAGATCTCTTTAATAGAGTATGGTAAGCTTGGTGAGACATCCTAGCATCTGATCCCTGGTCTCCTCTTGTTCTTTCTTGAGGTTGGAGGTAAGAAGGTAGGATGGCAACAATAAGAGTAACTTGTACTACTGAGACTAATGAATGTGGCATAGTTTTTAATTTTGTGATACCAAACTTGATTTTATGTAACCCGGGATAAAAGTAGTACAGAAGTTATTTTTCTGGGCCTGATTTTAAATTTGACAGACTTGTATTCCATATTCTCTCTTCCTCCTTCCCTCACTATACTTCTTCTTTTTCCTTAACTTTTGTTGTTCTCTTGCAACTTTCTGGATACTTTTCTGTCTCAATTCTATGTCTGCTAGCCATATGGCAGTCTGGTGGTACTTAGAGTTCACATGGAAGTTTGCTGTTTTGTCCCTAATTTGCTCTCCTACTCTTGTTCATTTCAAATACCTGAGTGCTACTGATTTGATTGGGAATTAAGATGATTTACATGCTATCAAGCAATTCATAATCGCCATCCTCATTTAAGCCTCAAAATCAATGTCTAAATAACCTGAGTAATTGCCTGACTGCTGAGACATATAGAGAGGTAATTGTTCTTTAGAACAGGTGATTCATTTTATTTTAAGCTGTTGTAAATGTTACAACCAAATTCTGGAATTTATATAACTCTTTCAGTGATTGGCAAGCATTGCTGTTACAGACTGTAATAGTTCATAATTTTAAATAACATGAGTACTATAAGATTTATGCTCAGAGAAGATCACCATTTTAAGAGTACAGTATTTGTGAAAATGTTCAGTCTGTCAGAAACAACACAAAAGGTTAATATCTGGTAATAATATCCTGAAACATTAAATTTGAACAAAGATTTGGGAATTCTTTGGCTTACAAATATATTATGGGATATTTGGAAATTTCTGTGGGATAAAATTATTATTTTGAGTGTGGTTGATACACAGTGTTAGGTTAGTTTCAGGCATACAACTTAGTGAGTTGAAAGGTTTGCACATTAGACTATGTTTATTTACATTTCTTTTACAGTATTGACTGTATTCCTTATATTCTGCTTTTTATTCCTTTGACTTACTCATGCCATAACTGGAGGCCTATATCTCTCTTTCCTTCACCCGTTTTGCCCACCTCCTACCACCCTCCCATCTGGTACCCATAAGTTTTTCCTGTATTTATAGGTCTGATTATACTTGTTGTTTATTCTTTTTTCTAGATTCCACTTATGAGTGGAACTATATAGTATTTGTCTTTCTCAGTCTGACTTACTTCATTTAGCATAATACTAGAGGGGTTATTTTGGGCTGTATATTAATCACAGCTTTTTTTCTGTCCTCTACCTTTTAAATGGTATTAATGAAAGCCAGTTAGATGTAGATGCTGTAAATATTTTCTGTAATGCTATACCCTCTATCAGTCTCTATTAATATCATGCTATAATGATACATAATAAGAAAACCATGTAATTTGTAAGTTTAACTATTTTATTTTGATGAAGGTCATGAAAAGTTGTTATCCTAGACTAGTTCATGGCAATGTGATTTGCTTTCTTTTCTTTTCTACTTTCTTTCAGTTATTTTCTTCCCTGTCTTTTCTTTAATAAAAGATCATCCGGGACGCCTGGGTGGCTCAGTTCGTTGAGTGGCTGCCTTCGGCTCAGGTCATGATCCCAGCGTCCTGGGATCGAGTCCCACATCGGGCTCCTTGCTCGGCAGGGAGCCTGCTTCTCCCTCTGCCTCTGCCTACCTCTCTGTCTGCCTGTGCTTGCTTGCTCTCTCTCTCTAACAAATAAGTTAAAAAAAAAAAGATCATCCTAGTGTAGCTTAGGTGAGATCTAAGAAACACTGGCCTGTTGATTCCTGAAATGATTCTCTCTTTGCATTGGGCTCTAACAGAGTAGCTAACAAAGTCAGAAAACAAACACTAGGTGATAAAGTCCAGGGATGGTTTAGGAATTTGCTGAAGGTAATCTGTTTCAAATAAAAGCTATGTAGGTGATTTTTATCAGTTTCAAAATCTTAAATAAAATTTTCTTTTCTTGCCCAATCTTCTCCTTAAAATAAATTACAGTGTGTGCAGTGGCAGTAAGGAATTGTTTAGAGTGTCAACAGCATTCACAACTGAAAGCTAGAGGAGATACAGCCAAAGGCCAGAAAACAATATACAGCCTGATTCCCATGGGGAAATCTGCAGCAAAGGTAAGCATACAGAATAATTAATTAAATACAGTGCCTCTTACTTTATGATTAAGATCTTAAATTTATTTGTTCATTTCAACACAAAGTTAAATAAATCTGACAGAGGTTCTAAAATAGTTATTTTAGTCTGTGGACATAACATTCAAATATTTGTGTTTAAATATACAGTAAAGATTTGCTTATACTTAATCTTGTCTGCTTTTCCAAATGTTTACTTTTCTTGTGTCTTTGATACCTTTTCCTTTGAATATGTCAACTTGTATTTCATGTACTTGGTAAGTTAGCATGCAGTTTGTTTTTTCCTTTATAGCTCCCTTCTGTAACCCTCACCACTATTCTAGTACCCAAAAAAAGAAGAGAGAAGGAAGTAGGAAAAATAAACTGGGAAAAACAATGTTATACTCTTTTTCCCTGGTATTTGGAATACTGTGCTAATTTTTTAAAAAATACCTACATAATATATATGTATATTTTTTTGTCTTAAATAGAGTCCTGTGGACATTGTAACTGGTGGTATATCTCCAGTAAGAGATTTTGACAAGCTCCTACAAGACATGGATATTAATCGGCTTAGGGCAGTTGTCTTCAGAGATATAGTAAGTTACAGTATTTCTTTCACATACTCTTAGCTGATACATCATTCCTACAAGGTCAAAGTACTGAGAGTGAGAACTCTCTGTGATATAAAATAGTTGAGTTGATAAAAGAAGGACTAGAAACCAATTCTTTTGACAGTGATCTTAGAATATTGAAAAGCATTATTTTTGTAAATGGAGTTAATATATCAGAATAATACTACTAAAAATAATATATTATTACATATTAGGCACATTAAGTGCTTCACATGTCCTAAGTCCAACAACTTCTTGAGTTGTATACTTTTGTAATTCCCATTTTATAAATGAGGAATCTGAGGCACAGAGAGCTTGAATAATTTGTTCAAGCTAACAGAGCTAATAAATTTCCAATCCAGCATCTTAAACTCCAGGATCTATACTTTGAAAGTAATGAGATGTTCAAATTCTGAATGACATATTATTTTTACTGAATACTGGATATTTTTCTCAAAGGAACAGAATTATGATACAAAGGTACATGATGAAATGGTGTGTGTGGTGGTTTTAAATAACAAAAAATGTTCATTTTGGTTGATTTTGATATAATAACATAGTTTCATGTACAAATTGTAGAATTGTATAAGAAAGTCTAAAGATGAAAATAAAAATTATTTGTACTGCTACTCATCAGCATTTGTAATATCATCATTAGTTAGTATTTATTAAATACTTACTGCCTCTTAAGTACTTAATGTTCTGCATGTTTTTTTATAATACTTTATAACTTCAATTTTTAATTTTTCCTCCTCTTTTTGTAAGGTTTTAGTCCTCTCTTGAGTTTTTTTTTTTTTTTTAAAAGATTCTATTTATTTGACACCCACAACCAGGCAAAGTGGCAGGCAGAAGGAGAGGGAGAAGCAGGCTCCCCACTGAGCAGGGAGCCCAGTGTGGGGCTCCATCTCAGGACCCTGAGATCATGACCTGAGCCAAAGGCAGATACTTAACTGACTGAACCACCCAGGCGCCCCCCTTTTGAGTTCTTGACTAAGTTTTATACACATAAACAATTTGTTAATAGTACTTGAGTTAATAGTTATTAGCTATAGTTAATAGTTATTGAATGCTTATTGAATTTTAAGCATACAACTGAATGCTCTGTTTCATTTAGCTCATAATAATTCATAATTCATAATAAATAATTCATAATAATCCTATAAGAAAGATAGAAATATTAGGTTAAATCTGTTTAAGATCACAGAAGTAGTAAGAGGTGAAATAAGGTAAGGATCTAGGGAATATGGTTCTTGAAATTTTCATTCTAACCATTAGGTATACTGCTTCCCTAGATCTCCATTTTTTTTTCTTTTTTCTTTTTCTTTTTTTTTTTTTTTCTAGAGCCCATTTACTTTTTCTTTTTTGGGGTGAATTCTGCTGCTTTTTTTTTTCCCCCCCCCCCCTTTTTTTTTTGAGTCTTTTGCCCCATAGCTTTGTTTTTCTTACAGTGATTTTAAAAAATCTATAATAGGTAGTACTTTTAATGTTCTCTAATGCTTCCTATAGCATGAAGTAAAATGAAATAAAACTCCTCATCCTGGTTGTTTGTGATTTGGCTCTTTGGAACTTTATAACAAGTTTTTTTTTGTTTGTTTGTTTGTTTTTTTTTTTTAAAGATTTTATTTATTTATTTGACAGATGGAGATCACAAGTAGGCAGAGAAGCAGGCAGAGAGAGAGAGGAGGAAGCAGGTTCCCTGCTGAGCAGAGAGCCCTATGTGGGGCTCGATCCCAGGACCCTGGGATCATGACCCGAGCTGAAGGCAGAGGCTCCAACCCACTGAGCCACCCAGGGGCCCCTATAACAAGTTTTTATATCATGCTGTTTGGATAGAGAATTAGATATCTCCTATGTTTAACATGTAATTTCTGAAAGTAATAAATAATTTAAAATTTTTTTGTAATTAAAAAAGTTCTATAATCACCTTGTAGGAGATGTAGAAAAAAGACTTTTTTTTCCAGCCTGTGTCCCAGAGGCTCTTTTAACGTACGTAAACTTTGATGAAAAAGGAAATGACCTTAGATCAGCAATATAAAGAAGTTTATTACCCGAGGTTAAGTGCTAAACTTTTTATTTTATTTTATTTAAAAAAAATTTTTTTTAAGTGCTAAACTTTTTAATCACTGTAATCTGATTTCATGTTTGCTTTTTCACTTACTTTATGTCTTTAGGTAAATTACTTCTCTAGGCCTCATCTTGTTCAAAGGGGTTAATGAATATGTTTAAAGTATAGTATAGTGCCTGATCCCTTGTAAGTATTCAGTAAGTAGCAGCTATAATTGAAAACAAATTTATTTTTGGATTTAGGACTTAAACATATAGATCTATCGGATATTTCTTATTGGACAGAAATCAAGCTTACACTACAAATTTCATACTGTAATAAGTAAATACTGAACACAGTAGTGGGCTAAATAAGTAGATAGGCATAAGTGATTTGTAATAGATTAAGAACTTATGATCAAGGGACGCCTTGGTGGCTCAGTCAGTTAAACATCCAACTCTTGATTTTGGCTTAGGTCGTGATCTCAGGGTCATGACATGGAGCCCTGCTGTCATGCTTCACACTCATTGCAGAGTGTGCTTGTTCCTCTCCCTCTGCTCCTACTCCTGCTTATGCTCTCTCTGTCAAATAAATAAATAAATAAAAGCTTAAAAAAAGAAGTTAAGATCAAGTAAGTTATTTGCCTACATTTTAAATGTTGACATCATTAGCAGTAGTTCTTATAATAGTGTCAGTGGCAGCAGAACACAGGAGTGTCTTGAGAAAAGGAATGGTTAATAAAAAAGGGAAAATGTACATTTATCTTTGTCCATCAAGGCTAATAAGATCTTGTATATGAACCTAAAGAGTACCATAGATTCTTGTCAGATTAGAAATAATTTTAATCATTGTATCAAGTGGAAATGTTCACTTGGAGTATGATATCGCATTCTTTCCCAGAAATTGTATTGAACACATTTGATACTGGTTAATTAACTTTTAGTTTCATTTGCACCACTGGTTGCCATTTATTCATCTGCTAGGCAACAGTGTTTGTTTTCCTTATGCTAAATTTATCTGTTACCCAAGGTACCTTTAGTTTTCAGAATTTGATGGACAAGATTGAGTTTTTCCTTTAAATTATTTTGAAAAGTTACCAGAATAGTGATGTGTGCAGGGTCCCTTTGAAGATGGAGAATTTGACTAGATGAAGAGGTCATCAGTGTACAGATACGTAGGTGATCTGTAGAGCTAAAATGAAGTCTTGGTCTCTTGTAGAGGTCAGTCTAGTTTGTCCTTTTCTTTCTGGCAGACACTATATTTTCAATCTTAGACCATCTTGGTTGTCTTCAATCTTGGTTGTCTCTACTATTTAAAATACTCCTGAGGGACGTCTGGGTGGCTCGGTGGGTTGAGCCTCTGCCTTCAGCTCAGATCATGATCTCAGGGTCCTGGGATCGAGCCCCGCATTGGGCTCTCTCTCTGCCTGCCTCTCTGCCTACTTATGATCTCTGTCTGTCAAATAAATAAATAAAATCTTTAAAAAAAAATACTCCTTAGAATTTCTTTGGCATCCTGATCTGTATCTGGTTACCTCACTTTTTTTTTTCTTGAATGTTTGTCTTTTAGGAAAATTGTTAATTGTGATTTTTTATGCATATTTTAATTCTTATTGTTAGAAGTAAGAATAATTATATATAATGATAATTTCTTACTTGATGAATCTTATGAAGTATAATGGGCCTTATGTCTTCATTTTTTTTAATTAAAATTTTTTTCTAATTTGCTTTTTATTAAGCCATTATTAAGTCTTCAGACTGAGTTACTTAATTTTCAGAAACAATGTTTCCATGTTTCATAAGTGTAAAACCTCTCATTTACAAGTATTTTTCCAAAAATCTTTACCTAATCTTTGCTAAGGTGAATTTATTATTTTCTGTATATATTGAAGGATTTGTGACCATGTTTTATATTTAAATGTCATGTAAGGTAAGATTGATACATCTTATTTAATAGTGGATGATCAGCTGCTTTTATTTCTCCCCAGGAGGATAGCAAACAGGCTCAATTTTTAGCCTTGGCAGTTGTATACTTTATTTCTGTTCTTATGGTCTCAAAGTATAGAGATATTTTGGAACCCCAAAATGAAAGGCATAACCGGTCATTTAAGGAAACTGGTAATGAACGTGGGAATTCATCACTTCCTGGTAAGTTTCCATATTTTATTATCTGGCATCCAAAGTTCAAGTAAAACATTACCTAATAGTTAAATACTGTTTCTGGAACTTAAATTTGTTTATGCATAAAGTGAGAGTGTACATTTTTAATTAACAACTAAATATTTCAATTTATGTTAAGTACTGTGTGGGTGGTTGCAATTGGGAGATGATATCTCTTTAATTAAAATATAAGCAAGAAAATGTTCTTCTTTGCAAATAAAGTGTTAGACATTTTTGTTTGCTTTGGTATTTATTGTGAAGAATAAATCACCTTCTTTTATAAGAGACAGATTTGTTAACAAAAAACTAATACCTGGAGTTCTAGAAGTAGCTGCAGGTTATAGAGGTATAGTTAGAGAAGCAGCTAGTACAGTTGTAGCAGTAGCTACCACTTAGGAAGGTGATTTATTTATTTAATAAATATTCATTCAGAACCTACTAGGTCCTTGGGTATATTCATGAATAAAAGAGGAAAAAGATGTCTGCCCTCTTGGAGTTTATATTCTAGTGAGAGGAGATAGAAAAGAAGTGCATGTAAAAGTAAATTGTACAGTATTTTAGAAGGTGGTAAGTACTAAGAAAAGATAAAATCTAATAGAGAAAAATATTAGGATAATCAGGAGAAATCTAGTGGGATTTTTACTCTTAAGGAAAATGGAGAATTATTTGAGGGTTTTGAGACAGGAGTTACAGTTGACTTGTTTTTAAAAGTAACAGTTGGGATTCTGTATGGAGAATACTCTCTCTAGAGAGCAAGGAAAAAAAAACAACAGTGTTTTAGTTATACATTGCTATGTAGCATACTACCTCGAAGTTGAGTGGCTAAAACCATAACTGTTTTAATCTTGATACCATGATTCTGTGAATTTGGTTTGGACAGGGCACAGTGAGGATAATTCATCCCTGCTCTAAATGATGTTTGCTGGGGTCTGAAATGTCTTTTCTACTCCTATATCTTCTGCCTACCTAGGATGGCTCCAAGAGTTGAGGCTGACTGACTTGAAGTGGCTCAGCTGGTGTTCTGTGTCTGGGGTCTTGATACCTGGTCTCAGCTGGAATTCCTTGGTGTTCCTCCATTAGTTTGGCGGGCCTCTATCTTTTCATGTATCCTCTGTACATGTTCTCTCCATTAAGGGAGCCAGCTTGCTTATAGAGGGGTTCAGGGATTCTGAGAAATGCACAGGCTGCAGGACCTTTGTAAAGATTGGGCACAGAACTGGCCCACTGCTACATTCTATTGGTTAAAGTGAGTGTTGGCCCAGCCCACATTCAGGGGAGTGAATATCAGGAGGCATGGGCCAACAGGATCATTAATGTAACAGTCTAACACAACCAGCTGGGAGGATATTACAACCATCTAGGAAAGAATGAATTTAGGGATGGACTAAGGTGGTAGCTGGCAGCTGTAGAGCTGGTGAGCAGATTAGATTCTGGGTCTATTTTCATGGTAGAACAGGATTTAAAATACTAGTTGTGGATATGTGAAAGATGGAACATTATCAAGAAAGATTATAAGGTGCAGTTGGATAGATTGAAGGCACAAAACATTTTCAGGTGAAATAAATTTAGTTTTCAACATGTTTGAGATATCTTTTAGACATAGAAGATAAGAATAGGCACTTAAAAATAAGTCTGATTTTTGATGTTGATATTGTAGTATTTTAAAAGTTTAAGAGTAAATGAGATCACTGAGGGAATAAATGTTGATAGGGAAGATAAGTGCCAAGTCCCTCCTACTTAAGAAATCAGGGAGAAAAAGAAGTGAAGGAAATTAAGAAGGAACAACCAGAGAGGTAGTAGATGAAAAAACGAAGAGTATGATGTCTATTAGCAAAGTGAAAGAAGTTACCATGCTCTTGGGAATGATCTTTTGCTGCTGCTGTGTCAAGTGCTATTACGACTGAGAGCTAACTGAGCATTGGAGTTAGCAAGATGGAGGGTTTTGGTGACCATTGGATTTAGCAAGATGGAACATTCTGGTTGGAATGCAGTGACTGCCTCATTAGAGAGAATGAAAGTCAAACAGAGAAAATAAGCTCCTTTTTGAACTAGATGTTAAAGATTGTTGAATTATTCTTACATATGGGAGGGAAAACATGTTTTTTAGCAAGTAGGAATGGTTTGAGGTAGAAATCTTAGAATTACTGTCCAAAGAAATGGCAATATATAAAGGCAAAGAAGCCCAAAACATTGTCCCATGTTCAGCAGATTGCAAGTAATTTAGTGTTGTAGAGTATAAAATGTGATGGCAAGAGTAGCAGGAGATAAAGTTGGAAATGAATAGTCACCTGATAAATAGTCACTGACCACCTACTACTTGCCAGGCATTATTGTGAGCCCAGGCATTGTTATAGGTGCTAGACTCCATGTGTTAAAGAAGACAAATTCCCTGCCTTAAGTTTACATTCTGGCAGACTTCTTTTATTGAAGGGTCTTTTTTATCCTAAGGATTTTGGATTTTGTCTTGAAGGCCAATGGCTTTCAACCTCATATTGCTATCCATTGGTATGTTATATTCATTTTGGTGGGTTTTTCTCAGATAATTTGTTATCATTTATTATTTTTATTATTCTCATCATTTTATTGAAGTATCTATTTTGGTTATATGTATACTAACACAGTATATTATATAGATTATGTAATTTATTTTTACCTTTTAGAACATGCCATATATTTCATAATTTAAAATAGTAGATGGTATGGTGTGGCCAATAGGTGATGGGGATTACGGAATACACTTGTGTTGAGGACAGGGTCATGTTGAATTGCTACATTGTACACCTGAAAGTAATATAACACTGTGTGTTAACTAGCTAAAATTAAAATAAAAACTTAAAAAAATAAATAAAATAGTAGATGGCTGTTAGGACGGAATGTGCCCTTTAAAAATTGGTTCTAAATTTTTTTTTGTTCTTACTTTTCTTTTTTTTCTGGGTAAGATGTAGAAAATACACCATCGGCATTCAGTCCATTAACACCAGCATCGGTGGAAGAATCTGAAAGCACATCATCTACTCGAAGGAGGGACTCAGGCATTGGGGAAGAAACAGCTGCCGGCTTAGGAAATAGTGTAGATGTAGCTCCTTCAAGTGTATCTCCAAGTGTCAGTGCAGGTCCAGATGCAATCAGTGAGGCACTTTGCACTCTTTCTTTAGAAGTCAATAAATCTCAGGAAACCAAAAATGATGGAGGAAATGAGTTGGATAACAAGGCTGCACCATCAGTTCCAGTTTCAAAAAATGTCAATGTAAAGGACATTCTTCGAAGTTTGGTTAATATACCAGCAGATGGAGTCACAGTGGATCCTGCCCTTCTGCCACCAGCCTGCCTTGGAGCTCTCGGTGATTTATCTGTTGAACAACCTGTGCAATTCAGATCTTTTGATAGGTACTGTAAATAGTCTTTTGTTTTGGTCTGCTTATATATATATGCATACATACATATATATGTTTATAAATTACAAATATTTGAAGGATAAACAGGAATTTAACTGTTAAATTTTGTAGCTTCATCATTAGAAAGGGATGTTTTAATCTATTTTTTAAAAATTAAAAGGATATTTTTGTTGTATAAAAGGTTTGTAGGTAGGCAACAAAGTATTAAACTTTTTATCAATAAGATGATTTAAAAATAATTTTTTAAAAAGATTTTATTTATTTATTTGACAGAGATCAGAAGCAAGCAGAGAGGCAGGCAGAGAGAGAGAGGAGGAAGCAGGCTCCCCATGTAGCAGAGAGCTCGATGTGGGGCTCGATCCCAGGACCCTGGGATCACGACCTGAGCCGAAGGCAGAGGCTTTAACCCACTGAGCCACCCAGGCGCCCCAATTTAAAAATAATTTTAATATTTAATTTTAATATTACATTTGCAAGTTATATGGTACATACTTTTGTTTGTTAAAAGTTAGAAATCACCTTTAATTTACAAATGGCTGCCTTTTACTCTTTTGCTGCCAGTACAGTTCCAGCCTTTGTGGAAAAAAAAAAGTGGGCATCTGTGGATTCCAGTAGACTTAGGAATCCAACAAGGTGTTCAGACCATGACAGCCAGAGAAAGCAAACTATAGATTCTTGACTTTATTGGTTTTGCTGTCTAATAAGCCTTTTGCTAATGTGCCTGAAAATTTTTTTATGTTATTAAACTTTCTGAAATTCTACCTAAAAGACATATATTTATTGAGTTATTAAACATACTCTTTTCCAGACATCATTATTTTTATCTGGATATAAACTAACTTATGGAGAAGTTAAAGAACTTCTTTATATGCCAGTTAAAAGAACTTTTTGTTTTTCTGGAGTCACTTGAAGTTGATAAAATAGTCCATCCCTTTTGAGTATTTTGTATATTTTCTTTTTTTTTTTTTTAAAGATTTTATTTATTCATTTGACAGACAGATCACAAGTAGGTGGAGAAGCAGGCAGAGAAAGAGGAAGGGAAGCAGGCTCCCTCCTGAGCAGAGAGCCCGATGCGGGGCTCGATCCCAGGACCCTGGGATCATGACCTGAGCCGAAGGCAGAGGCTTTAACCCACTGAGCCACCCAGGCGCCCCTTTATTGTATATTTTCTACATGACCACAATACGTTAGTCAAAATAAGGAAATTAATACTGATATAATACTACCTTCTAATCTTTGAACATCTTTCAAGTTTCACTAGTTGTCTTAATAATACCCTTTATAGTAGAAAGATCCAGGTCAGAATTAATGTGTTGTATTTTTTTTTTTTTTAAGATTTTATTTATTTATTAGTTAGAGAGAGAGCGAGCACAGGCAGACAGAGAGGCAGGCAGAGGCAGAGGGAGAAGCAGGCTCCCTGCCGAGCAAGGAGCCCGATGTGGGACTCGATCCCAGGACGCTGGGATCATGACCTGAGCTGAAGGCAGCCGCTTAACCAACTGAGCCACCCAGGCGTCCCTAATGTGTTGTATTTTGTTGTTTCTCTTTATTCTCCTTTAATTTGGAAGACCAGTTCTTTAGTCTTTCCTTGAATTTGATGATCTTGACATTAGAAGATGATGGCCCACATGTTTTGTAGAATGTCCCTCAGACTTGTCTATTATTTCTTAGGATTATATTCAAGTTAATGCATTTTTGTCAGGAAAATTTCAGAAGTGGCTCTTTTTCTTCTCGTTGCATTCCAACATGGTTTTATTTATTTTTTTTACTGATGATGTCCATTCTAATTTATTGAAGTGGTATTTTCTAGGTTTCTCCAGTGTTAAAGTATTTCTTGTAAAGAGATACTGTGAAACTCTTATCATCCTGATCAAATGAATTCACTTCAGTTTTGTGGCTTTATGGTGTCCTCTTTCATTCAGGAGGTTATAATTTATTGTTGTGATTGTTACGCTTTATGTTGATCAGATTGTCTCTGATTTGGCCAGTAAGATTCCTTCGAATTGGCTTGTTTGCTTCTGACGTTTACATCATAATTTCCTTCTGTCATTTCTTTGTGTCTCCTCTTTATTTCCCAAATTCCTAGTTTTCTACTTCAGACATGCTGTGGGTTGGAACATTAGGTATCCAAGCTAGTAAAAATTGTTTATAGTAATTAAGATGCTCTGAAACAACACAGAGAAGAAGAGCATTTTTGCTCTCATTCCTTGTCATCTTGTTCATTCACCTCTGTTTAAGGATGAGGTCAGTGTCCTGGAATGATAAGATTGATAGTCTAAATTCTGGGTAAATAGCATATTGGTATATTTATATTGTGACATTACCTAGTGGCTGCTAGGTATAGTGGGTGCTAACTTCTCCTTTTTCTTTTTATAATAGTCTTTATAATATAGGAGTTAAATTATTCTAACAGCTAGATAAAACTGAGTCTGATTTCTGGTTCTATCACTTATTAGTGAATTTGGACTAGTTAACCCACTGAGCTTCAGCTTCCTTATCCTTAAATTATGTGATACTACAAAGCTAAAGACAAAAGACCAGAAAAGCAGAACAGTATGTATTGATGGGAAATGATATTGAAGATATATTAATCTATAACACTTAGCCAGAAGAAATCACTCAATAAATGTGAACTTAGCTATCCCACCTAATAAGACATTAAGGCATTGCTGCTTTCTGTTGTGTGTATGTGTGTATGTATAGACACTGAATATTTAGAATACATATTACAGATAAAAGGATTATATTCCGTGTGTGTATAAAATGTTAACAAATAAAATGACTAAATCTGCTAGAAAGATTAACAAATAACAGGAACAAGTAGTTCATAAGATAAATACTGTTAATATGCAAATGTAAAGACAGTTTGTATCACTGATAATGAAGGAAATAAAAATTTAAATGACCATGAGATAATTTCATTTGATTAATTTAGCAGAGGTTTAAAAGATGATACCTAGAGTTACTGAGGGCATGAAGAAACACTTTTATATTGCAGAGAGGGCATATTAATACATTTTATTTGAGGGAAAATTGGCAGTATTAATTAAAATTTAAAATATGTAAACTTAATTACTACTAGAAATTAAATCGCAAGATACACACAAGTATAAAATATTTTCTGCTGGAGAAATTTCATAGTTAAGCTTATACTGTTAAGCTTTTACTTTGTGAAGGTCTAGTCTAAAAGTATTTTTTAGGTAGGTAGATTCAAAGGTAGATTCTACTTTTTATTCTTACTTTACAGATGAAGAAGCTGAGGCACAGGGAAATTAAGTAGGTAGTAAAGCTATTATGCTAATAAATGGTTTAAGTAAGATTTGAAGCATGGATGACTGAGTAAGATTTGAAGCATGGATGACTGATTCTAGACCTCATCATTTCACTGTTATGCAAACATAGTTACCAATCTATGAAGGATTGGTTTCATGTGTTATTTTCTGTACATATATTAAATAGTATGCAGCCATTAAGGTGAGAAAAGCAGAACACTCTTTGTTGATGTAAAATTATATTGTAGACATATTATGAAATGAAAATGTAATGTAAATGAAAAAGCTGTGTACAAAATAGCTTGGAATTTATGATCTTTTTTAAAAAATGGATATATCTGTTCACATATACCTAAAAATATATATTTAAAACTGTTCATAGCAATGACTATTTTGAGGGTGGGAAGAGGTGTAAATAACTAGTTTTTAAAATATTCTTTATTTTCATTATTTGTATTAATTTTAGGTTGAGTAGTCAAATACTTAAGTGAGGGTGGATTATTAATTTAATATATCTTTCTAGTCTAGTGAAAGAGAGTCTCCTTATAAATGTCCCAAATTTGAAAAATTTACAGCATTTATTCTTTCAAAAATGTGTAGAAATTAAATGTGTGCCTTAGGATCCCTTCATTGAGTGAGTTTTGAACTTATTTAGGGAAACTATACCTCAGTAATACATATTAAGGGGTTAATTGAAATAGAATACAAAGGGGAATTTTTGTGATAGTATTTTTCAGGGTGTTATTTGGAATTTACTGTCTGGTATGCACTTAACATATTGTCTGATGGTAAGCAAAGTGTTCTGTTTTAACCCCCCCTTTTTCTTAGCAAGAGACACCTTTTGAAAAACTATTTTCATGCAGGCTTAGGCCAGTGGAATATCTTTGGGAATTTCAAAGCATCCCTCTGATCATGTATTTATCTCTGGAATGCTGTGTCAGAAATCACAACTCTCCTCATATCTTAAGAATTATCAACTCCCAAGCAATAGCTGGAAAGTTTAGAGTAACACCTACATGAGTGGAACCTTGCTGAAAGGCTGCCAGGTTGTGGGCCTTTGTGGATGGCAAGGTGTTTGTGTTCATTCCCATGCCAAAGTTCTTGCTCTTATCTAATTTGAAGATCCTCTCTGGTGATTAGTGGATGCCAGGGATTTATCTTGATAAAGTTCAAGGGCCTGTTTGGCTTTTCAGTTAGATCCTTAGGGAATAAAGTGCTAGGCTTAAAATGCTCTTTTCTCCTTTAGTGAATTATTTGCATGTTAAATAGCATTTATGTGGAAGTTTATGATATTAAACTGATACGGTTCTGAAATGGAACTTCTGAGCCTTAGTGATCTGGAAGACATTGTTGCTCTTTGTTGTGACTAAATAAAAGGAAACTTTCACAGAAGTCTCCCTTGTTCATATTTTTAAAAAAGTCAGCAGTGTTTATACTTTCTATATGTGGAATGTTAGGAAATGACTTCTTT
Source organism: Taxidea taxus jeffersonii (assembly GCA_003697995.1). Taxonomy (NCBI): domain Eukaryota; kingdom Metazoa; phylum Chordata; class Mammalia; order Carnivora; family Mustelidae; genus Taxidea; species Taxidea taxus. The sequence continues at coordinate 51,084 of ML108916.1, read as the reverse complement.
GTCATCTATAATATGGGGATAATAAGTAGTTCTTAATTCATGGGTTATAAATAATTCATATGTATTTTAAGTGTAGTGCCTTACAGATACTAATCATTCATTAAAATCAGTGAGTTTGTAAAGAAAATTATAATATGTGGGGTGCCTGGGTGGCTCAGTCAGTTAAGGATCCAACTCTTGATTTTGGCCCAGGTCATGATGTCAGGTCTTGGGATTGAGCCCTGGGTAGGGCTCTTTGCTCAGCAGAGAGTCTGCATGTCTCCCTCTCCCTTTGTCCTTCCCATGCATGCTTTTTCTTTCTCTCTTTCTCTCCCCCTCCAAAATAAATGTTTAAATCTTTAAAAAAATAAAACTATAATATGTAAAATTTTATACTTAATATTTGGTTTTTAATTGACAGTTTGGAAAGTTAGCTTTAAAACTAAAAGATGTATCTATCTTACAAATTCTTTATGCCAAAAAGTTTAAAGTGCTTTTTTAAAAATAGTTGATTGCAGATACTAAAAATTTAGTTATTTGCTTCTTAAATATTGACAAGGAAGTCATTTAGTCTCTTAAATAGAAACTTAAGCTGTATTTGGAGAACAAAGCCAGAAATATCCCTAGCACATTACTTGGCAAATAGGATCTCAAACTTCTTCCAAATGTATGTTGCATTTTCTTTGTGTTTCCAAAGCATTTTAGAAAAATCTGAAATGTTAGTCCTTTCATGATCATTCTTGAGTAGTGGTAAAGATAAATTTCAGCAATTTTTTTGAACTGTAGGACATGTTTTATTAGCTTAAATTTACACTTACATACATGATACATATGATAGCTTAAATATCACCTTTATTGATAACTTTAGTCTTTTACATGGAAACCCTATGATAATCAAAACAGTAAAGGAAAGGAAAATATCCTGAAATCTGTGTGCTACTTTTTCTTTTCTTTTAAGATATTTATTTATTTATTTATTTATTTGACAGAGATCACAAGTAGGCAGAGAAGCAGGCAAGGAGAGAGAAAGGGAAGCAGGCTCCCCGCTGAGCAGAGATCCCGATGCAGGGCTAGATCCCAGGACCCAGGCAGAGGCTTTAACCCACTGAGCCACCCAGGCGCCCTTGCTTTTTCTTTAAATTGGATCATTATGACTTTGAATTTTCTTTGTTTTTATGTGGTCCAAAGCTGAAGCATTATTATTTTGCTTCCTCAGAAATGACCTAAATTGGGGACGCCTGGATGGCTCAGTCATTAAGACTCTGCCTTTGGCTCAGGTCATGATCCCAGGATCCTGGGATCGAGTCCCGAGTTAGTCTCCTACCTCAGTGGGGAGCCTGCTTCTCTCTCTCTCCCTCTGCCTGCCACTCTTCCTGCTTGTGCTCTCTCTCTCTCTGTCTGTCAAATAAATAAAAAAAACTTAAAAAAAATGACTTGAATCAGCCAAAGAATATCGGAAATTGATTTTCTTTATTATGTATTAATAATTGTTAATTATTTATAATTATAAATATTTATTTGTAATTTATAATTATTAATAATAAGTAGGCTAAAGAATTGAGAACGTTCTCCATTTGTGAGCATATGTATTTTTTATTTTAGTAATACATGCATAATTTTGTATCTTGGAAATCTTTATTATTATTGCTTATAGGTGATTATACTATAGAATTGTGTTTAAATGTTAAAATGATTGTGGTAATGGTTCCACAGCTCTGTGAACATACTAAAAACCACTTAAATTGGACACTTAAATTATGTGATATGTGAATTACATCTCAATGAACCTTAACAAAAGGTCAATATGAGAAAATAGTTCAAATAGGAGGCTCTTGTTTAAACAAACCTGGAATTGTAGGGCATTTACTTTGGCAAGTTACTTTACCTATCTGAACTTTACTATTTTTACTTTTAAAGTAGAAGTAATATATATGCATGTTAGGATTGGAGCATTAAGTAGTAATTCTTGGCATACCATCAGTTTAATCCCAGCTATTGATTTATAAATTTATATAATAGGATCATGGGGAAACACGAAGAATAATACATTATGAACTTTGACTTGGAGATTCTAGGGAGGCTTACCTGTAAGCAAGGTTTTGAAAAGTGAGACAGAAGAGGTTACAGGTACTCAGGGCTAAGAGGAAGGCATCTTGGCTGAGGAATAGCATATGCAAGTGGTTGGAGTTGTGAAATGACACACATGCTCAGGAACTGTAAGAGCATATTGCAGAAGCGTGTGAGGAATGCTGGATTAAATGTAAATAATGTAGGTAGCCACACTTCCGAAGTATTAGGAATGAGAATAAGAGAAAGATCTTAGAAAATAAATATTTGCTGCATTGTAATAAAGAATAAGTATACATGATTCATAGCATTATTAATGGTAGTAGCTTTAAGGGTTAGAAATGAGCTAAGTTTTTGTTACCTTTAATTAACCATGTCATCTTGGACAAATCGAGATTGTGCATGTTAAGGAACATCTATAGTAAGTTTTTTCTGTTACCAGTTTTCCAATGTTTTATTGTGAAAATGTTCAAACAGAAATTGAAAGAATTGTACAGTGAACACCCACAGACCCCATCATTGAGATACTGCAGTTAACCTTTAACTCTGTTTGCTTCATCATATAATTCTTCATATATCCATCCCTCTATCAGTTTTATTTTTTATGTGTTTCAACAGACATCAGTTCACTTCATAAACATTTCAGCATGCAGATCTTTAGAGATCAGTACAGTTTTTTAAGGTAAAATTGTGCATGCATTCAAAGGCACAGATCTTATGTATACCATTTGATGAATTTTGACAACTTTGTACACCTGTGTGTAGCCCAAATCCTCAGTCAAGACATTCATCAACCTTGAGAGTTTCCTCATGTGCCTTCCCAGCTAGAGGCAACTATTCTCCTGTTTTTTTTCTAGGGTAGGTTAGTTTTATAGAACTTCTAGGGTTTTATAGAAAGTTTTATAGAACTTTCTAGGGTAGGTTAGTTTTATAGAATTTCATGTAAAAGGAAATACAAAATTTGTGTTCTTCTGTATAAGATTTCCTTCGCTCCGAATAATGCTTTTGAATTCACTTATGTTGTGTTTATCAGTAGTTTCTTTTAATTGCTGACTATTGTTTCATTGTATAAGCATACCACTTACTCATTTTTCTTTTGAAAGGATTCTGAGCTGTTTCTAGTTTTTGATTATTAGGTAAGGCCTCTTGAACATTATTATATATATTTTTTGTGGGCATAAATTATCTTGAGGAAATTCCTAGGAGAGGGCTTGTACATAGGTTAGTTTTATGCCTTAAATTTCAGTTATGGAAAAAACAACTTAAGTTTTCTAATACTATCTTCTGTCGCTCATTTCAGTGCTTTTACTTTACATATTAGTGAACTAGATCTTACTAGTTCTTTCTTTTGTGAACAAATGTGAAAGTAAATTCTGCATAGCACTCTTCCCTCCAAAATAGGTTGCTAGGGTATGTACCTGGAGATTTTCTTAAACAATAGGTTTATGAATTTCTGCCTTGAATAGGAAATGCTTCTTTGAGTAGGAAATAAAAAATTACATTTTATATTATTTTGAGTGTACTGCTAGCGTGCACACACACATGATCATATCTATTCCCCCTAAAGTCAATAATCTTCATCTCACATAAGCTACCATGATTTAAGCACACCATTTCAGATTGAGGGCTCAGGTGGCTGTTGCATCTATTTTTTAGTGTATAGTTAACATTGGCAGTCACCCTTATAATGATGTGACACCAGCTACCCCCAAGTACATTGAATAAGCCATGCCTAACACAAGAGAACTTGATTTAATTGGCAACAATGTTTGCCATCACATGATAGGCACTGAAGTAAAACAGAACCTATTTAGCTTTGTATTATCTTTCTTTGGTATAACAACAAAAACAAAATGTATTTTTAAGGCACTAGAATTACATATTTTCCACTTTTGAATATATTTATTGGGATCAAGTATCTAAGTAACTTTATTTAGAAACTGAATACTTTAAAGCTGTTAAGGGAATACTTGAAGCTTGCGGTTACGATATTGTCAACAAAAGATGTGATTAAATAAATTGAATGTTGAAGACTTTAGGCTTATGGTTAACACCAGGTAATTAAAAGTAAGCACTGCTGTGGGAGTGCATTATATATCAGCTGTCCTCTTTACCTCATTAACTAGGTTTTTGCGTGTTTATGGAGCTAACTTCAATTAAAAATACCTTTTACTTATGCCTAATAAGGTCTTTTAGTTACTATTTTGGTATAAAGTATTACACTTTAATTGAAATTGCTGTATCATAAATACCTGTGTTTGAATAATAGACAAAACAAACAGATTTGATTATTTGAATTTTTTTGCATCTAGCTTTTATACCTCTGCATTGTTTATTCTATATAATATTATCAAAAGATTGTCTTTGGGGCTTACAAAGAAAACTTGGGTTAGATACATGTTAAAAATTGTTTATATCTGCAGTTTTTTTTTTAACCTTATAAGATTTCTAAGGTTTTATGATTTCAAATTAGTGGTGCTTTAAAATCCATGTAGAAATGTGTTGAGTTTTATGCTTCAATTCTGAGGTTAAGAAAAAGTTAATTACTTTTCCACTTGAGTGCCAAAATCCCTTTTTTATATACCTTTGGTTATATTTTATTTAAGTTGGATAATTAAAGATCATAAATTTGAAGAATATTATATAGCAATTGTAAGTTCAAATTTAATGGATTATTATATTTTCATAGGCGATTGTCTTCATTTTAAAACATTGAAATTTGGATAAATATGAATGCCATTGGAGAGATTTCTTTTTGAAAGCATATTCTAAATTATACATCAAAATAGAAATAAACTATAAAAAGAAATTAGTTTCTTACTTTCTCTTTTGAAATTAATGTAATTAGGTTGAGTGACCTTTTGTATTTTAAAATCTGTTTATTACAGAAGTGTCATCATTGCAACAAAAAAATCAGCAGTCTTACCTTCTACACTTACTACAAGTCTACCTACCAATGCTGTCAGTGTGGTTTCTTCAGTAGATTCAAGCCAAGCCTCAGATGTAGGAGGAGAATCACCTGGTGAGTGAGTTATATTTGAACAAAAAAGTTTTTAGATTGCATTTCTGCAAAGTTGAGGACTTTTGATAAAGTTAAGATAGTTTGTTAGGCACGTTATAAGTCATTATGCTTTTATATTATGCTATTGATTGTTTCATAATTTTCCAAATAAATTGAGTAGTATCAAATAAATTATATCAAGTTATTTCAGTATTTTCATCACTTAAACATAATAATTGTTCCTAGTGTTTAGTGATGAGAAAATGTTCACAGTTGGTTAAGTAAAAAAATGTGTGCAGTACTTTACATATACCATGTAATTGTAGCTATGTGAAGTATATTATCTTTTGTACATGGAAAAATCTAGGAAATATACTCTGAAGTTACTTGATTATTTCCATGTGGTTGAACTACTGTAGTTTTGATTTTTAAGTTTCATGGGTTAGTGTCTTTTTCAAAGTTTTATCATTAATCTTGTATTATGTTTATATATAATTGTACAGTATTCAGTTTATTGAAAAAAAATTTTCTTCCTGGAAAACAAAATCTGTAGTAGTAGTAGTATAGAGTTTTATGCTATGTTGCCTTTTATTTTATTAAAAAAATTTTAAAAAAATAGATTTTATTTATTTATTTGACAGAGAGAGACACAGAGAGGGAGCACAAGCAGAGGGGGAGCGGGAGAGGGAGAAGCAGGCTTCCCACTGAGCAGAGATCACCATGTGGGGGGCTTGATCCCAGGAGCCTGGGATCATGAGCGCTCCAAAGGCAGATGCTAAATGACTGAGCCACCCAGGTGCCCCTTATTTTATCAATAATTAAAAACAAAAAAACAAAAAAAAAAAGACCTTACTTTTTAGATCAGTTTTAAGTTACAGAAAAATGGAATGGAAAGTACTGAGTTCCATATACTGCCTCAACATTCCCAATTCCCATTATTTCCCATTGTCTATTACTAACATAGTAGTGTGGTATATATTATTTTTAATCATTGTTCTAGTGAGAAAATATAAAAGAAAGTAAGTGTAGGACTCTACCAGACTTGTCCATTATACTCTCATGCTTTTGTTTTACTTTGGAGGAGAAATTTAGTAATCTATATTGGACTGGGATGCAAATTTCAGTTCTTTCACCCCCTTACAAAACCCTTAAAAAAAATCAGCTGTGGTTTTTCTAAAGCTTCTTCGGTTGGGAAAAAGGCAGAAGGTACTTATATCTGTGAAATGGTGGGCCATCTTTTAAACTCAGTATTAGTGAGTTTCTAATAACTTCCCAGAGCAAATAGTAGTAAATTTAGCAGTTCATAGTACACTGAATAAAATATTTTCATCTTATTTTGAATATATTGCCCTTTAATTTCAGTTTATGGGACAAAGTAAAGCAATCCTCTGGTTGCTTTTAAATATATTTTTGAAATTTAAATCATGCAGTCTTCAGAAGAGATAAGAAACAAAGCTGAGAGATACATAGGCAATATTGGATGTAAAATAGAATGATAAATTCATTTCTAAAGCATTGTATTTTTTCTAGTATATCCATTTTTATATAAACTCACCCTGAAGAACCGTGTGCAGAATTACAAAATAATTTTCTACTTTGAAGACTGTTTGTTTATTGGCAAACCCTCATAAAACTGTGTATCCAGCTACAGTGTGCCCTTTGGCCCCATTATTTACGTTTTGTTTAATTTCAGTGGTGATGTTTCTCAGTTCTCAGGCTTTCCCATTTTGTGCTAGAATTGTTAGCTCTTTCCTTCTCCCTAAAACCCCTTAATTAAGAAAATAATTCCTTGTTAAGTTATCTCAAATCTTTGTGGTAATGGTCTTTGTTCTTATCATTTGTTTTTCATAACTGACTCTTCCTTTCCTCTTTCAGTATTCTCTTATTGTCCTTGTTATATGGTGTCTCCAGTTTATTTCTATTCCATTCCATTAATTGCTGTCATGAACCTTACAACCTTGATAAGGAAAATCTAACTCCATATACTGTTTTCAGTCATTGTCTTTCTCATTCCCCTACAACCCCACTTTAGCTACTTTTGTTTAACATACTTGGCTGTGTATCCTTTTCTTTTTTTACTTGGAATCCAAACCCTACAGGTAGCTGTCTCCTCACCATCAATATTTTTAACTGTGAGTTTTTTTTTTAAGATATTATTTATTTATCTGACAGACAGAGATCACAAGTAGGCAGAGAGGAAGGCATAGATAGAGATGGAAGCAGGCTCTCCGCTGAGTGGAAAGCCCAATGTGGGGCTCCATCCCAGGACCCTGAGACCATGACTGGAGCCAAAGACAGAGGCTTTAACACACTGAGCCAGCCAGGCACCCCTTTTGTTTTCTTTTTGGTAGGTCTCTTAATTTATTTGCCATTAATAAAAATAGATACATATATTTAAGTTTATTTTCCTCCTTCTGATTCAAGCAAGAATTGGTAGAAAATGATTTGTGGATGAATTGATAGTTGTAATCACACACTGAGCTGGGCAGTTTATTCTTTTTTTAAAAAGATTTTATTTATTTATTTGAGAGAAAGAGAGAGCAGGGGGGAGGAGCCGAGGGAGAAGGACAAGCAGAGGCTTAATCCTAGAACCCTGAGATCATGACCTGAGCTGAAATTAAGAGTCAGATGCGAACTGACTGAGCCATCCAGGCACCCCTGGGCAGTTTATTCCTGTAGATATGGGTAAATTAGGTATTAGTCTTGGTTTGATCTTATATTATTTTCTTTGTATGAAGATATAGTAAATATATGTCCCTGTGGATCTTAAACCTTAAATCTTTGTGCCTTGAGATGACTTCAGTTCTGAATTTTATAGTGAGTCAGCAACAAAAAATTAACTACTAAAATCCATTAATAGATTATTGATTAAAAAATACACTTGATAATACATGATACAATAGCAAAAATGGAAATTTCCTTGGCAGAAACAATGTAAATATAAAACATTAAATAAGGGGGCACCTGGGTGGCTCAGTGGGTTAGAGCCTCTGCCCTTGGCTTGGGTCATGGTCCCGGGGTCCTGGAATCGAGCCCTGCATCGGTCTCTCTGCTCAGCAGGGAGCCTGCTTCCTCCTCTCTCTGCCTGCCTCTCTGCCTACTTGTGATCTCTCTGTCAAATAAATAAATGAAGTCTTTAAAATAAAAAAACATGGGGTGCCTGGGTGGCTCAGTGGGTTAAAGCCTCTGCCTTTGGCTCAGGTCATGATTCCAGGGTCCTGGGATCGAGCCCCACATCAGGCTCTCTGCTCAGCGGGGAGCCTGCTTCCCTTCCTCTCTCTCTGCCTGCCTCTCTGCCTACTTGTGATCTCTGTCAAATAAATAAAATCTTTAAAAAAAAAACATTAAATAGGACTTTTGTAGCAGAACAGTTAAACTATTTAAGAAATTTTGGTATCAGAATGGGATTTCTAAATTTTACATGTGGCACAAAGAGAAACTAGAATTGGGTACAGTTGCATCCCAGAAAAATAATTAGAGCTTGTCACCTTTATCTGAGGTCAGAGATTCTTCTCTGATAATATTATCACCAACTCAAAAATGAAACAAACTAACAAAAAAGCAGAAGTAGATCCATAAATACAAAAAATAAACTGGTGGTTGCCAGAAGAGGAGGGAATAGAGGGATGAATGAAATGGATGAAGGGAGTGGGAGATATAGGCTTCCAGTTTTGGAATGAATAAGTGATATGGCATGGGAAATACATAGTCATTGGTATTGTAATTGCATTGTATGGTAACAGGTAGTAATTACACTGTGGTGAGCATGACATAATATATAGAATTATGGAATCACTATGTTGTGCACCTGAAACTAACATTGTGTGTCAACTGTACTTTAAAAAGTCACCCAAATCTATGACATTGCAAAAAAATTGAAGATTTGTACATTTACATTTTAAACTGTACATTACTGAAACTGTGCTTATTATACATATTTTGATTATCATACAAATTTTGATAATTATACACATTTTAGATTTTAGTTTGGATAATATTCCTTAGCTTCTATACGATTTTATTAGCAAAAAAGGGTAGTCTATTACTATCAATGGCAAATCTTTCTTAGTAACTGGTAAAAGATATTTATCAGAGAACAAGGTATACCCTTGGTATATGCATATTTTAAAAGAAAGCTAGAAGAGAGAACAGTTTTAGTAAATACATCAAACTCGGGAAATTTTAAAGTTACTCATCAGTATAGGTTTAATTGCCCAGAATACAGTATGTGTTAAGATGTCATTACTCTTTTTTCAGATGTGCTAACATGTTTTTTCTACCATGATGCAAAGCATAAGTGATTAAAACAAAAATGAAGCTAACCCACTAAAGGAACCAAATAGACTGTCTTTCAGTAATTTATATGCTGGGTGTTTGCCAGTTTGTAAAATACAGTAATTATTAGTAACTTCTATTTGAAATATTAGGCTCTTATCTGTTTATCAGAGCCATGTGTATTATTAATTAGCACATTTATTTTTATTTTATTTTTTTTAAAGATTTTATTTATTTATTAGTTAGAGAGCGAGAGCGAGCGAGCACAGGCAGACAGAGAGGCAGGCAGAGGCAGAGGGAGAAGCAGGCTCCCCGCCAAGCAAGGAGCCCGATGTGGGACTCGATCCCAGGACGCTGGGATCATGACCTGAGCCGAAGGCAGCTGCTTAACCAACTGAGCCACCCAGGGGTCCCAGCACGTTTATTTTTAACGCTGAAAAAAAAAAGTTTGATTCTTTACTTATATGAAATTTGACCCAAGGAGCTTATATTTACTCAATCAGTACAAGTTTTTTATTTAGTAAAAAGTTTTTACTGGTCATACAGACTGTGCCTCTTGAGACTGGTCTGGAATCGGTGAGGAGGTTTTGGGGGTGAAAGGGAGAGGTAGAGAAATTTTAAAAATCCAGTGTTGAGGGATTATATATTGACACTTGTTTTAATGATACTTTATTGCAAAGGACATTATTTATTTAGACCCTTAGGGACTTTGTATAAACAGTTGGCTATTCCCTGGATAGATACTAGACAGATGATGTATTTGCATTTTCCTTTTTGTTCTTTTGAATGTCTAGAAAACTGTCAGTTTGAAGGAGCCAGTTTATCAGTGCAAAGATAAGGAAAAGATAAGTCAGTATCATTCCACATGTTCAAAGTAGCTCCTGCATTTACATATGTGTGATTATGTATTAAAGATATTTAATGTTAATTTAAAACAATAAGTTAGCCATAAATTTATGATTTTATATGAGTTGAAAAATGCAGAATATTTGGAAACTACATTTTTTCCATGGCAGAAATGGAGAATGACCCCTACGAAATTACCGATATGCTAGTTTTTTTTTTCTTTTGTGTGGTGTTTTCCTCCAATACTTATTGCTAGTTGATTTTTTTTTTAAGATTTAAAAAAAGTTTCAGTGTACTATTTGTTTCAGGTATACAATTTAGTGATTCCATACAACACCCAGTGCTCATCACAACAAAGGTACCCCTTAATCCCCATCACCCATCCACCTGGACCTTTTTATCTTTGTTGGTAAAGTGTTCTCTTATTATTGAAAAAGACTGTTTATAGAATCCCTTTATGCTGTAGTTTCTTTTAGGTTTGAAAATTGACAACACTTCTAGAGTAGTGTCAGGAAGGCTTTTTTTGTTACTGTTTTATTTAGAGCCACTAGTGCTTCTTGTCTTCTTCAGACTTCGGATATGCATTTCAGTTTGTTAAAATTAGAGTTAGCACAGTAAAAGCTATTTTTGTTTTGTAACTACTACCTAAAGCCGCATACAAATATTTTCTTGAGATTTATTACTGTGTCTTACTTTTAAATAAATGGGACTTCATACTTTCCTTTTTTTCAGGTTCAGAGAGGTTTGAGAAAAACTACCAGTGGTCCTTTTATAGACGGTATCTGTTATATTCTAAATAAAGGTGGTCTTAAAAACTACCACCAATGAAAAGAAGTAAAGCTCAGAAATAGTTAATTAATCACTAATAATAAAAGTCAGTGGCCAATTACAGTTTAGTAATATATTGCTGTCAAGGATATAGAGAATTGGAGGTGTCATTAACTGATTGTAATAAAGATACTTGGTGTCTGAAGTACTTCATTGAGTGCTATGTAGAAATAGAAGGATGGACCTGAGTCTCAGAAATTCCAGATACTGAACAGAAAGATTCTTTCGACATTACCTTGTTTTGCTCTCTAGTTTGACATTTTAACATGGAAGAAAAATGAGAAAATGGAAGACTTTGATTGTGAAGTGGGAATTCATATAAGTACTTTAAAGATTGTGATTATAAGAAGTGTGTACTTTACCTTCACTTTTAATACTGTGCATTAGGAGTAGATTCCATGCAGTTTCTTAGGGTTTTTGTGTACAGTTAGCTCTCAAATGAGCAGGATGGTGAGGAGGGGAGGAAGACAGAGATAAGTAAATCCCAGTAAAAAGAAAAGTTATTTCTGATTTTCAAGGGAATGGGAAGGAAATGTGTTATGGAAAGGAGAGATTCACAACTTCATCTTGTAGGAATGTTCTCACTCTTAAGAGGTAGGCTTATTAATTATCCAAAGGTTAATTATCTGAGATTGCTACGGTATCATCCCCCAAAGGAACAAAGCCTGTGGAGGGTCAAACAGTCTAGATTTCTGAAGCTCTATGTTTGGCTGAGAGTTGGTGATCAGAACTGAATCAGAATTACTGATCTAGTTCTGCCTGAAGACCAAGCATATTTCAGGGAAGGTCGAGTTATCCCAGGTTCTTGCTGATTAGAGCCTTGCTGTTTACCTATACCTGTAACTAATTTTATTTGCCTTACGTAAGAGAGTAAGTTGAATCAAAATTTCCAGATATAAATGAAGTGAGCCTGAGGAAGTTATGGGGGTGGAGTGAGGGAGTACAGGCTTTTAATAAAATGCTTTCTTGTACAGTGGCTGGGTTTACCAAATTTTTATGGCTCTGTTTTGTTTTATACCAATCTGATAAGTGAAGTAGTTGGAAATCCACTTTTTGTAACAGTTAAATCTGGTTTTATTCTTTGCTTTATAACTTCTAGACTTTTAAACAGATTTACCTTTGGTTTCTTTAAAAAATTTTTAGAGTAATGTTTTTAAAAGGTACTTTAGAAGCTTTATGTCATTTAAGTTACCTGTACTTAATGTCATGTGAATAATCATTGAAGAATTTCGGTGTATTTTCAGCCTGAAGTACAGACTAAAGGGAACTATGATAACGTTAAGTATTTGAAAGGAAGTCATAGAGTAGGAGGGTAGGAAAGGAAGCTATCATTCATCGTGTATGTATTATGGTCCAGGCTCAAAATAATTCTGTGAGATGTAGGTACCACTATTCGTTTTATAGATTAGTAAAATGAAGCACAGAGAGCTTAAGTAACTTTACCCAAGGTTTCACTGCTAGTAAGTGGCAGAGCTATTACTGCTTTCCCCAAACATTTCAATCATGTAACAACCCCTGAAGGGTAGTTATTATCAGAGAAACTGGCCTAATATTGATAGAGCTAGGATTCAGTTTGAGAATGGTTTGGTTGTAGGTGGCTGGTGAAGAAGTGTTTTCTGCTAGTGTAGAACATGTTTTCTAAAGAAATCGGTATGGAAGAGATTGATTGTTGAGATCTTGAGAGCTTGGCAGGATTTCTTTTTAGATGTGGAGGAGAAAGGCTGTGGTCGTGAATGACCTAACATTTCTTTTTGAAAGCAGGAAGGGAAATAGATTTCAAACTGAGAAGAGTAGAGGAACTTTAATATTTATTGCCAGAATTTAATAGGTAAGTAATATATAAATAGAAGCCTTGACTAAAAATGGATAGCAGCAAACATGAATATATAGTAGAGTTACTTAGAAGAGCTCTTTTCTTCTGTAGTGCTTTGCGGAAATGTGGGAAAGGAACATTGGAGAATCTACTTTATCTTTGTTGCTTTTTTTTTTTTTAAGGTTTTATTTATTTATTTGATAGAGAGCAGGAGAGCACAGGCAGGGAGAGTGGCAGAGGGAAAGGGAGAAGCAGGCCCCTTGCTGAGCAGGGACCTCAATGTAGGGCTTGATCTCAGGACCCTGGGATCATGACCTGAGCCGAAGGCAGATTCTTAACTGACTGAGCCACCCAGGTGCCCCTATCTTAGGTGCTTTACATTTTAAAATTTAAACATCCTAACAACTGTGTTAAAATTTGGTGGTATTTCTCTTCTCTAAATCATACTGGTAAAATGATTTAAAAGGAACGTTCTAGAATTCTGCATGACAACAATCACTACACACTTAAGTATTTGTAATGAATGATAAAAGGTAAATATCACTATATATAATAATTACAAATTACAAAGAAAAGGATTCCTACAAAAATGCTCAAAATGTCAGAGTAGTAGTTATTTATGTTACCTGTTTTGTTTCCACTAAAGTGGGAAAATTCATTCAATTTTACTAGGAGTCAAGTGTAAATTGTTTATTCTTTATTCAGGGCAATTTGGCAATATGTGTTCATATTTAAAGTGTGTGTTTATTGACTAATAGGCAGTTACCTCAAAAAATCAAGGAGTGGGGCACCTGGGTGGCTCAGTCAGTATCCAACTCTTGATCTCAACTCAGATCTTGATCTTATGGTCATAAGTTCAAGTTCCACGCCTCCACACTGGGCATGGAGCCTATTAAAAAAAAAAAGTCAAGGAGTACACATAAATTTATGTAAGCAAATATAAAATGTTATTTATTATGGTAAAGAACTAGGAAAGACTCAAATGAATGCCCCTGAATTTTAGTTGGTCTGATATATCCTCATGATTAGAAGCAAATTATGATACACTTCTTTGGTAGGAATATTATGGAACAGGTAGAGAAGAAAATCTAATCACCTGCTGCACAATTTTATTTGTCTTTATTTTAACTCCGGTATAGTTAACATACAGTGTTATGTTAGTTTCATGTGTACAATATGGTGATTTAACATTTCAATAATCACCCAGTGCCCATCATATGTTGCACAATTTTGACTTGTCACAATATTGATGATACCACTTTCATTATTTGATTAACATCTAGCTGTCAGGGGTGCTTGGGTGGCTCAGTGGGTTAAGCCTCTGCCTTCAGCTCAGGTCATGATCTCAGAGTCCTGGGATTGAGCCCCACATCGGGCTTTTTGCTCAGCAGGGAGCCTGCTTTCCCCTCTCTGCCTGCCTCTTTGCCCACTTGTAAATTCTCTCTCTATCAAATAAATAAATACAATCTTAAAAAAATCTAACTGCCAATTTTCTATTTGGTAAAATTACTCTTTCCTTTTTGTTTTTAATAAATGTTTTGTGGAAAGGTACTTTGAAATTATTTAAATATCCTGTTCCTCAAATTGTTAATTTATCAATATGACCTCTTTGGCTTCCTATTTTATTGAATGAGTTGTAGTAAGTTATTATCATTATTTATTCATTTTTAGTATTATTATTTTTACATTAAATTTTTTTTGTGTGTGTGTGTCCCAAAATTCATTGTTTATGCAGCACACCCAGTGCTCCATGCAATATGTGCCCTCCATAATACCCACCAGCTCACCCAAACCCCCACCCCTCTCCCCTCCAAAACCCTCAGTTTGTTTCTCAGAGTCCACATATCATTATTTATTTATTTATTTTAAAATAATTTTAAAATTTTTTTAATAAACATATAATGTATTATTAGCCCCAGGGGTACAGGTCTGTGAATCGCCATGTTTACA
>ML108916.1:18252-35925 GCA_003697995.1 Taxidea taxus jeffersonii | reverse complement strand
GTCTAATTCCATCCCTGTTGTCACAAATGGTAAGATTTCATTTCTTTTGATGGCTGCATAGTATATATCACATCTTCTTTTCCATTCATCTGTTGATGGACATCTAGATTCTTTCCATAGTTTGGCTATTGTGGACATTGCTGCTATAAACATTTGGGTACACGTGCTCCTTTGGATCACTACGTTTGTATCTTTAGGGTAAATACCTAGTATTGCAATTGCTGGGCCGTAGGGTAGCTCTATTTTCAACTTTTTGAGGAATCATTATTTATTTGTATGGTCAACATGTTTCCAGTTTGGTCAGTGGTAGTCCCTTCAAGCTGGCTTCTGTGTCTTTGTGAATGATGGCCTATTATTCCTTTGGCATATCTTTGCTTTCTAAAAAACAAAACTAGATGTTTCAAGCTCATTGTGTACTTTTCTCTAGTAGATCTTGAATTGGTCATTTCTCTCTCTCAGTGAAGAATAGTGTTCAGAAGCAAGATTTGGACATGAGGTGTTAGGGTATTATTGTTCCCAAGTCCTCTCAGTGGATAGAATTAGGGACTATATGTGGATATGTATTTGAATGAGGATATGTATTTCATACATACTTTTATATATTACCTGTATTTAATGAAACCATGAATTCACCCAAATGCCCTTAATTTCAAATCATTAGCCTCAAAGTTCTTCTTAGTTTTATTTTCTACTTAAATGCTCTCTTCACATTGTTTTGAGCTCATATACCTTGCTCCAGGTCAGTGTTGCCCCCATCCTGGTGCAAATACTTTCCTTGATCTATTCAAGCTAACTGCTTGAGGCCTGAGTAGATTAAGGAAGTTTGGAAAATAGGGCCTTTATGCTCTTTAAAGCACAGTATTTTTATACTGTAGTATAATGGGAAAATAGCTGATTTTACTTGAAACACAGGATTCTCAGATACAGATTCTCTCTTGGCCAACTCTCTCCCTGCCTTCAGACTGTCGCTCGTAGGTCACCTTCCCTAAGTTTCACCTTGACTACTATATCTAAAGATGCAACCAACTTTCACTAACCCTCACCCCATGCTTCCAATTTCCCTCACTCTTCTCTATTATTTCCTAAACCACCTTCTAGCTCCCAACTTATTTATCATGTTTATTATTTATTGTCTGTCTTCCCCTACAAAGGCTGAACTTTTATTTATATAAGCACTGATATATCCCAAGCATCTAGAATAATACCTAGACTTCTGTTTGTTTTCAAAAGATAATTTTTAATAAATAAGTTAGTGCATAAAGCTGCATGCTTGTTTCAGTCCTCAGTGTTCCCTCAGGAATTTGGTTTCTTTTATGGTAACCATGCAAATTAAAAATAAGAAAACCTTGGGGCACCTGGGTACCTCAGTGTATGACTCTTGATTTCTACTCAGGTCATGATCTCAGGGTTGCGAGGTCAAGCCCCATGTCAGGCTCTGTGCTGGGCATGGAGTCTGCTTGGGGTTCTTTCTCTACCTCTGCCCCTTCCCCAACCCTCTCTTTAAAAAAAAGAGACCCCTAAGCTTTCAAGCCCTGTTAAATTTACTGCCACATTTGGTGTCCTTTTGTAGTGAGTGGGGCAATGGAGATGATCTTCCATAGCCTACACTTTTGGAATGGAGCTTAGAGGTTCATCTTCACTACAAGTAAATCATTATACTTACACAATATGTTGAAATTGTACAACTGTTTTTCCTGTAGGCTTCTAGTTCATGTGATCTTGAGGTTGTAGACTGACAAAATAAAGATTTTAAGTAGTTACACAGTTCTCCTTTACTTAGTCTTTTACCATATCTTGTATTTGAATCTGTTGCTTTCTTGATTTTATTCACTGTTTCCTCTTACAAATAGGTCTCAATTATGGCTGACTACAATTGTTAAGATGCCTTTGATTATAAAATGAGTTGATTTGAGAAATGCTACCATGTGAAAAATGTGCATTTTATTCTGATGAGACAGGTTGTTATGGAAAAGAATTCTTACTTAGAGATTTTTAAAATTCTGGTTCTTCTCAAATAGTCAGATGATTTTTTTATCTTTCTCTGCCTGAGTTCATCTAAAGTCTCTATCAATGTCCTCTAACCAGAGACTTCCAGGAATAAACTTTTGGTTGAATAAGTTAGTTCAGTGAGGGAGGATGCACACAATGAGGAAATTAGGGACATCTCAGTAAGAGAACGTTAGAAATGATTTATTATAGGGTTTGAACTTACATTAGGTGATTTTAGGGAGGGGTTAAGGAAGTGAGGCTTCCTTCTCAATTGAGTACTGTTAGGAAGCATGGGTAATTCTACAATGAGATATCCTAATAAATCTCATCAGAAGCATGGAAGCCTAAAGCTGTAATTTGTAAAGTCGTCAGGCATTCATACTAACAACACTAAGCCTAATCAGTATTACCAGTATTACTCCTGATGTCAGAGGCTGCTTTTCTACATTCTCAACAGTTTGTCTTCTTTCTTTATGTATGCTAGATGAGCATTTCTTCTATCTCTCCTTCATTTATCTTTCTGTCCACACCACTTTGTGTCCTTTTAGGTACTTGTAGCATACCTATGCCTGAAGTTTTGAGAACATATCATAAGCCTCAGACCTCTGGTAGTGCATAGATTCCGGGATCTTTTGAGCTACTCTTCTCTCATGTATCAGCTTTGCATATTCTTTGTTTCATTTGCCTCAGTGTATTTCCTTCTTTTTGGACTGTTCGGTTGTGATGGGATTTCAGTCTGTATTTACCCAAATACTAACTTCCCACCCATTTAAGATACTGCTTTCAGAAACTGAATTTTACTGAATTACGTCTGCAAGCAAGATATGCATGTCTCTTGTATTTGTAGACTCCAGGTTGTAAGGATATCATCCCAGTTGGATTCCAGTGACTCTTAACAGTCCCTGTGTCATAGAGGGACACTCTATGTGTCTGGTCTTTTTCTTCCTAATATTGGCCTTAGAAAAGGCAAATGGCTGTTCTGTTTTCTTAGATCCTACTCCTAGCTTAAATTGAATGATGTTCTATCCCATATATCCTAATTCTTAAACAGGAACTTTATTTTTTCCCTTTCTTTCTTGAGCTTTTAGAATTTCTTAAGCCTCAGTAAAATAGCCTATAAATTAGTCTTCTAGATTCACCCTTTCAAGACTTCTCATAATGTATGTTGTTTTGTTCCCATCCGTTCTTTTACTCTTCCACTTACTTTTCTAGTGATTATTTTTCTCTTGCCAAGTAAATAGTTATTTGTTGAAAACAAAGATGAAAATTCTTGTACAGGGTAGAACAGCTTTAACATTTTGTAATAGAAGAGGATGACTTGGCCATTCAACAAAATATACAAGAGTATTAAAGGGTATCTGGAAGTATTCATTGGAGAGTAAAATAAGATCACATGGTAGAAATTAATTTTACATAGTAGTTTGAACAAAGAGAGGGAAATAAAAAAGTAGGAAATAGCGAAGTACATACCAGGTGGGAAGATTAACTTGTAAAATATGAGAGAGAGGGATGATTAAGGGAATAATTTTTGCAGTGAACATAAACTGAGGACCCTCTATTGTTAACTTCTCTAAGCTCTGGAGAGAGAGGGATGGAAAAGATGAGGTCTCTGCTTTTAAAAAGATTAGCATAATAGGAAGAAGGATATTTAAAAAATCAAGTGAAATATAGTGTGACAAATGCACAAACAGCTTATGTTCTAAATTACACTGAGGATACAAATGAGGGAGTATAACTTCTACTTGAATCATTTAAGAAAGGTTTCACGAGTATTCAGTGGGTTATGTTTGTTAGGCTAGAGTCAGAGCAGTCAGGCTATAGCACAAGTTATTTGGTGACTGAATAAGGTCAATTTTTATGGAAGTGGAGGTTTATGTGCTTGAGGCTAAATTTGGAATTAGCTGTTTTTGCATTTTCCTTCAATTTTAAAAAGTGTCTGCTTGTAAATCTCTATTGCTACTTGTTGGATAGAAGCGATCATGACTCTGGTTTAGTGAGTCAGAATTTAGTTTTCTATACCTCTGCGGCTGATGGATCATAGGTTCTTGGTGAAATAGTCAAACTTGTAACTAAGATTTACATATTAAATGATTAAAGAGAGACCTTGTTAATTGGTAGATTTTAATGTTATCCAAAATATAATGGACATTTAAAATTCATTGTAATGTTTTTTGTTGACTTGGTATAAAGATAGCTTCTTTGTTTGAACCTTTATCTAAAAAGGAAGATTCCTGTAAATGCTTATTTTCTCTTACAGGTGGTAGATCATCTAATGCAAAATTGCCCTCAGTGCCAACAGTTGGCTCAGTTCCACAAGACCAAGTTTCAAATATGAGGTATTAAAGCTATTAATTTGGATATTTGTGATTTATTCCTTTTGATGATTCTTTAAACTGTCTAGCTACAGTTCTTTTTTTTTTTTTTCTTAACTTTCTTTTGTCTATTTTTTTAAAAACATAAGTGGCAGAGGCCTGAATATTTTAGAAGTTTCTCTTTAAAGATTAGGAGATGTGAAAGGTTTTTGAGAAGTGGCTATTATGATTAATAAGTACTGAATGTAAAACAAATATTTAAATACACAGAAAGTAGCTTATGACTTAGGTTTCATATGATTATGAACTGGAAATATAGAATTCATTGCTCATTTTCTACAAAAATGCTGAAACAAGTTATAGCCAGTCAACCAAAGCTACAGTGAAACTGAACAGTAAGTATATTTTTACTGTCCTTAACCTTTTAAAATTGGGAATATGCATTTCAAATTCTAAGGTGGAATACTGTGAATATTTTCTACCACTAAAGCCTTCATGGTCAGAGTTCTTGATCTTCCTTCCACAACTGGAAAATCCTAGCACTCCACAAATACAGGCACCAAAGTGCTGTTTGTTTAACCTTGTAGTTGTGATAAATATCCAGAGAGGAATATTGTTAAGAGTAGTACTTAGGATGAAATGCTAATTGGTAGAAGAAATTGCCATCAGCTAAACAGTTGATAGTTTCAGTAGCAGCTCTTGTTGGTATTATGAAGTACCCCTTGTGTGAATAAATAGGTAAATAGTGGCTGTTTGTGTATATATTTTGTTTATAGGTTAGGAACTAAAGCTGTGGAGCCTCTGAATTTCCTGAAACGCAAGGAGCTTGTTTAACTCATTAAATATATACATGTGTGTGGTTGTATGTGTGTCTACATATATGTATGAGTATATGTGCATCTAGTCACAGAGACATATTAACATGTAAATTGAGGTCATTATACATGTGCCAGTAACGTATACTAATTTTCAAATGAAAAGTTGTTCAGATTGCTTCAGAAAAAAAACATTCTTAAAGATGTCAATGAAAGGGATGCCTGGGTGGCTCACTCAGTTGGTTAAGCAGCTGCCTTCGGCTCAGGTCATGATCCCAGCGTCCTGGGATCGAGTCCCACATTGGGCTCCTTGCTCGGCAGGGAGCCTGCTTCTCCCTCTGCCTCTACCTGCCTCTCTGTCTGCCTGTGCTCACTCTCTCTCTCTCTCTAATAAATAAATAAAAAAACCTTAAAAAAAAAAGATGTCAATGAAAAAAGAATATAAACTAATTCAGTTTATAAATACTTATGGTGTCTGTGCTATATGCTGCAGCTGAGGACTTAGAAATGACAATATAATTCTTGAACTGAAGGTGCTGATGGTTTATTAATAGACAATTTTTTTTTCTCTTTAAGACTTTATTTATTTGAGGAGAAGAGAGAGAGTTGGGGGAGTGGCAGAGGGAGACTTTAAGACTTCTCTTAAAGCAAAGGTCCCAATCCAAGGCTCTATCTCAGGACCCTGAGATCATGACTTGAGCCGAAGGGGTATGCTTAACCGACTGAGCCACTCAGGTGACTCATGAATACATAAATTTGATAAGGATTTGGTAGAGTTGGGTTTGTTTGTTTGTTTGTTTTTTTGGTTATAATGGTGTTAAAATCACGTGCTCTCAACTGACCCATTAAGATTTCCAGTAAGAGCAGATGCTTAGAGTGGTTGTTTACCAGATTATCAGGGCTGGGGTAGTAATATAGAACTTAATAATAAAGGGTATTCTAGCAGAAGGAATGATATGTATAGCAATAATGAGTAATATAATTTTTAATGTCTTGTGAATTTTACATTTCTCTGGAAACTCATTTTGAAAACTGAAAATTGTAAATTCTAATGAATAGTTCAGATAATATCTTTCCATTAGTATTACAGAGAGGCTTGAACATGCTTTGGAAAAGGCAGCTCCTCTTCTGCGAGAGATTTTTGTGGATTTTGCACCTTTTCTTTCTCGGACACTTTTGGGTAGTCATGGACAAGAACTGCTTATAGAAGGAACAAGTAAGTGATTTTTCTATATGTCACTTTACAAATAAATATTTAAACTTATATTTAAGTTTTAAGATTAAAAATTTAAGTGAATAATAGGAGATGCATGGAGTTTCATTGTTCAGGTATTTTTCAGCCTTTGACAAAGTTTCTTACAGAGTGTATCTTTTTTTTTTAATTAATTAATTAATTTATTTGACAGATGGAGACCACAAGTAGGCAGGGAGGCAGGCAGAAAGTGAGAGGAAGGGAAGCAAGCTTCTTGCTGTGCGGGGAGCCCAACGTGGGGCTCCATCCCAGGGCCCTGAGATCATGACCCGAGCTGAAGGCAGAGGCTTTTAACCCACTGAGCCACCCAGTCGCCCCTAGAGTCTGTATCCTGTGAAAGATATGTTTCCTCTATTATTCTAATCTGATTTGGATTTTTAATTAGTGATTTGGATGAAGCAGAAAAGTATGTACTGAACCAAAGAACTACGACTTTGATTTCTTTTTTTAGTGCATTAAACTAAACTATGAGAATGGAGAATTGGAAAGATTAGTGTTAATTAGCGGGCATTTACCTGGGATTTTACTAGAATTTAAGATCCACATAAACCGTAGTATATCGCCACATATTAGGAAAATGAGGAATGTGCCATTAGTTTTTATTAGTAGAATTCTGTTTTATAAATAAGTAGAAATAACAGTAGTACTCTATCCTGCTTACACATAGATTCTTGGATCATTTATAGGTAGTATACTTTGAGATGGTGTCAAACTAGATAGCATTCAGAGTTGGTTGTTGAGTTGGATTGAAAACCATGATGTTCATGGAATGAATGAGAAGTACTTAGACTTTTTTTTAAAAGATTTTATTTATTTATTTGAGAGAGAGAGAGAGAGCTCGTGAGCAGGAGCATGAGAGGGGAGAGGGTCAGAGGGAGAAGCAGACTCCCCGCTGAGCAGAGAGCCTGATGCAGGACTTGATCCTGGGACTCCAGGATCATGACCTGAGCCAAAGGCAGTTGCTTAACCAACTGAGCTACCAAGGTGTCCCTGGACATTTTTTTTTTTTTTTAAATATGGGGTACTTGGCATATAGTGAATGTTTTCTAATATTAGAATGGGTGACTCAGCCAATTGCTATCTCTGACAGCAGATATCAGTTCAACGGAGAATAGCTTTCCAAAGAATTCTAGTTAAGAGCTTAATAGACTGACTTCAGAATACCAGTCTTCATCCTTACAACTAGAATTTTTTAAGGATAAGCTAGAGGATTTTCATCAGTGATAATATAGATTTGAATTTTTTATTTAGATGGGTTTGGACTAGAAGTTTCCTAAGTCTGGGCTGGTCTGTGTCCATGGTTCATGGTTTAGGATAAAACACTTTGATTCTCCTAAAGCTGAAAAATCATGGAAAAATGTAATTATCTGTACTCTGATCTCTTTAAATATCAGTTTACAGCTTTAGTTATAAATTTTTGTTGAGTAACAGTCACTAGATGATCTCTTGAGGAATTTTTAAAAACTTAAATTTTTTTTAAAGATTTTTTTAAAGATTTAAAGAGAGGGAACACAAACGGGGGAGTGGGAGAGAGAGAAGCAGGCATCCAGCTGAGCAGGGAGCCTGATGTGGCGCTTGATCCCAGGACCCTGGGATCATGACCTGTGATGAAGGCAGAGGCTTTAACCCACTGAGCCACCCAGGCACCCCCCAAAAACTCTTTTAGAAATAAGAATATGGAAATGCAGGGATGCCTGGGTGGCTCAGTTGGTTAAGCAGATGCCTTCGGCTCAGGTCATGATCCCAGCGTCCTGGGATCAAGTCCCACATTGGGCTCCTTGCTCGGCGGGGAGCCTGCTTCTCCCTCTGCCTCTGCTTGCCACTCTGTCTGCCTGTGCTTGCTTGCTCTCTCTCCCTCTCTCTCTGTCAAATTAAAAAAAAAAAAAATCTTAAAAAAAAAAAAAGAATATGGAAATGCAAGGTAGAGGTAATTCAATAGTGGAAGATACTCTTTATATTAGCATTAATTGAGGGATATCAGCACATTTAAAATAATAAGCTTTAGCTGAAATAAGAATTTCATTATCATCTGTGCTATATAGATGTATATGGAGTTGGTGATGAGTGGTCTCATTTCCACAGAGGGAAAAAGTATTAAATTTATTTGGAAAATGTTCATGATTTAGAAATATTTAATTTGGGGGTAGAATTTTACCTTACCTGCTGAGGATATAATTTATTCAGCCATGCATGGACTATTTGATCTAATGAAGTAATAAAATTTGAAAGATAATGAATTGAAAAATTGAAAGACTTTTCCCTAATTTATACTTCACATGTTAAATGTTTATTTTTTAAAGTGGTGTGACAACTTATGAACTATATTTCATTATTGTAAAGTGGATTATTAATTACAGCTTTTTGGTGTAGCAAGACATAGCTTTTAGTTGGTCTTTGAGTTTTTTAATAGATCCAGCAAGATGCTCAGAAGTACTAAACTTGCCAATTCCAGATCACTGAACAAAATTTAATTTAAAATCAATTTCTTACTGGTAAGTTCTGGTAAACTGATAACAAGGAAGATGATACACAATTGCTTAGCTATAAACCTGAGCAGTGCCTACTCATTGGATTGTATTCATAAAAAGTTAGCAAAAAAAAAAAAATCTAGGAATTTTATGCATCTTACATATGTATGTTAAGTTGTAAGGAGTATTTTGGGTGGTGGTTTTTGTGCATTGTAAAACAAGAGTTTTGAGTAGAAGTGTTTGTGGCATGGTACTGTACAAAAGCACTAGATTCAAAGACAGGAGACCATGGTTCTAATCTTGCCTTTGTCAGTTACAAGTT
This sequence comes from Taxidea taxus jeffersonii, assembly GCA_003697995.1. Lineage (NCBI taxonomy): Eukaryota > Metazoa > Chordata > Mammalia > Carnivora > Mustelidae > Taxidea > Taxidea taxus. The sequence continues at coordinate 26,767 of ML108916.1, read as the reverse complement.
GTATTCCCAGACACTGGAAAGGTTATTACTTCTATAATTTTTTAATGATTTTTTATTTAAAAATTTTTAAATATGTTAAATATTTATGGAGTAGAAAATGAAATAACCATGAACTTATTACCAACTCCCAAACCATCTTTGTTTTGCTATAATTGTTTGTTGTATCTGCCTCCCTTTATTTTGCTTTAGTATTAAATCAATTCCAGACATTATGTTGTTTTACCCTCAAGTAATTAATAAGCCATGTAAAAAGGGATATTTTCTTATATGAATATATATATGAATATTAACAATTCATAATTATGAATATATCTTTCTAATATTGATATATATCTAATATTGATAATAGTTCTATGCCATGTAATACTTAGTTCGTATTCATCTTTATTTAAATGTCTTTTTACAAAACATTTTCTCATTTATATACAAACAAAATCAATTTATTGCATTTGGTTATGTCTTTTAAGTCTTTATTAATATCAATTAGTTTCTCCGTATTTTCCCTCTGTTTTCATGCTATTGGCTTGTTGACAAAATCTGGTTGGTTGTTATGTAGAATGTTACATATTTTGGCACTCTGTGGCCATTGTTTCCTCATTATGTCATTTAATGGTTTCTCTGTCCCATTTATTTTCTGATGGCTTGAGATTAGATTTAAAAGCTTAGTTAAATGAAACAAGATGGGATCAGGAGGGAGGCAAACCGTAAGAGACAATCTCACAAAGCAAACTGAGGGTTGCTAGGGGGTGGAGAAGTAGGGATTGGGGGCTGGGTTATGGTCATTGGGGAGGATATGTGCTATGTTGAGTGCTATGAAATGTGTAATCCTGATGACTCACATAACTATACCCCCTGGGACAAATAATACATTATATGTTAATAAAAATAAATAAATAAATAATACATTATATGTTAATGAAAATAAATAGTTTAGTTTAGTTAGAGATAACACTGCCTATTACATCTTGCCTAGAACCACATGTTTTGTGATTTTCTCAATTTTAGTGATATTAACCCTCTTTTTCAAGCTTTTGTAGGGTTGATATTTTACTACTTTTGCTTATTTATTTTTAAAAAAATTTTTTAAAAATATTTCATTTATTTATTTGAGAGAGAGAGAGACAGTGAGAGAGCATGAGTGAGGAGAAGGTCAGAGGGAGAAGCAGACTCCCCATGGAGCTGGGAGCCCGATGTGGGACTCGATCCCGGGACTCCAGGATCATGACCTGAGCTGAAGGCAGTCGCTTAACCAACTGAGCCACCCAGGCGCCCTACTTTTCCTTTTTTAAAGAGGTCTTTCAAAGATAAAGTTACTTAAAAAAATAAAATTTATCCTATCTTACAATTACCATTTGTGGACATGTTTTTATAAATCTAGGATTCATTAGGGGGTCTTTGTGATCTTAATTTTCCCATACCTTAAAACATTTTGTTATTTCACTGTTATTCATCAGTTATTCCTACTATAGTAAGGTCTATAAAATAATGAGAAGAAAAGAATGCTGGAATTGCCCCTAGAATTATGATACGATAAGAAAATAAATCATCACTCTTGGATCTCCCTCAGTTTATACTGCATTCCCCAAAGTACTGGATCGTATTTTAAGAAGATAGAAATTTGTTTTCTCAGTGGGAACAAGAATTGATATTTGGGGAGGGCAAAAACATTTTAAGTATTACATAGTTTCTGATCTTCCAGTGGGTCATAGTACATATGTACAGTTATGTTTAGTAATAAAATTTCATGGGGATGCAATTAAGAAAAAAATGGTCTGACATGGCTTCCTAGTGGGGAACAATAATGAAAAAAAAAGGTTGAGAAATATCAGTGAAATCGGTGTAAAAGAAATCTGTGGATACCATCTTTGTGGTCTTATTTTCAGCTTTCATCAAATTCAGTTAAGAATTCAGAATTGTTTATTTTCTGCTCTTAATGATAAGGTGAAAAGTTGACAGAAGAAGACATTTTACAATTATTAGACCATCTGAGGATGAATTTAAAGAGACAAAGAGCAGCACTTAAATTTTATCAGACCCAAGAATTCATTAGTGTACAGTATATTTCTGTGGACAAAAAGAAAATTGATTTTCTTAGTATGTCATTCTATAGAAAGGACTTCATTGTACAAAATTTATGCAATGTTTTCTGACAAGAACATGGAACATCTTATTTTGCTAAAAAGGTATGTGACAGTGTTCTTCCATGGCTTTGATAGTTACACAGCACAATTTACTTGGTACAGTTTCTAAGTGAATAAAGAAGGCAAGTGTTACACAAAAATGATTAGAAAGAAAAGCTCATGTAGAAATGAAAAAAATTAGTGGATTGATCATTCTAAATGGTATTTGAAAGTCCAAAGAAGAAAACATTTTATAATTCTGGATCAAAGAAGATGGCTTTCGTCTTTTCAACAAAATTTTGAATGATTCACCTTTTCCAAAGTTACATTTGATGATATATATTCAAGAAATAGACCAGAATTAATGATAAAGTGGAACCTATTAGAAGTTTATCTGAAATTTGGTATTAGTATTTACAAGGTGGATATCATGTTTATAGATTGATGAAGAGCAGTTAGTTGAATCCAAAGGCCTTTGCTCAGATAGGTTATATACAAATACCTTTAAAACCAGAGAAATAGAGAATAAGAATTTGAGTGCATTATGCTTAAATTATTATTAAAGCTTCTAGTAATGTTTGTAATAATCTCTTTTTATATAAAAACAAAGTTGACTTAAAATACATATATTTTTAAAGATTATTTATTTATTTATTTGACAGAGTTCACAAGTAGGCAGAGAGGCAGGCAGAGAGAGAGAGAGGAGGAAGCAGGCTCCTGGCTGAGCAGAGAGCCCTATGTGGGGCTCAATTCCAGGACCCTGGGATTATGACCCGAGCCGAAAGCAGAGACTTTAAACCCACTGAGCCACCCAGGTGCCCCCAAATACATATATTTTTAAAAAGACTTCTTACATTCCATGTAGCAAAAGGTCATGACTGTTTTTCATGTTTTACTTGAAAGTTTAGACAGATCAGTGGGTTCAGATGTTATGTTGCTAGCTTAATATCTGGTAAGTCATTTAATATTTCTGAATTTAACAGTAAGGAAAAGCAGTGGTAATGGAGGTGGGGTAAATAGTCTTGGGTGAAGAAATTAGTCATCTTTGGCCATGAAATTCCAAAAGAGTATAAAGCTCTTGGCTTTGGTATCCTGAGTTTGTCTTTTTTTGAAGGGACTAAAATTGCATTATCTTTGAAAAATAAAAATAAAACCAAGCAAAATGAACCCTATGGTTATTCTGAGAGGCTTTTAGGGAAGTTGACTTAAGAGCCTACTCGGAACTCTGAGGCTACCTTGTGTGCTTTCTGCTAACTGGGGCAATAATAGTGTGTGTGTGTGTATATAAATGAAAATTAATACCTCAGCAGTTTAGAACTTTTATTGTTTTAGGGCCTTCCTTTGGATAATTCTTAGAATCTGAAGACAAGATATTGGTTTATAATTCATTTCTTCCTTTTTTTCATACCTGCAACCAGTGTCACCCAAGGGCAAAAGAGAGAAAGAGAGAGAGGGAGAGAGATGATTAAGTTGTGCAGCCTGATACCATGTCCTTTATTGTTGATATTTCTTGTTTGTTTGAGCCCAAGGTTATATATTTTTGTTTACAGTATTAATGCCTTTTAGACAGGGAGCTTATTATTAGAGATCTAATATAAGGTCTCTTTTGTCCTCTAAAGCCCTTTCTCATTTAAAATTTAATATATCATCTACCTTGGCCCTCCTCCCCATCTTTTACAAATCTACAAACCCCATTCCAAAAAATGCATGAATTGTTTAATCAAACTATGAAATGTTATTTATTTTACTGTCGCTTAACACTTAACTCATTGATCATTGAGTTAGATGGCCCAAGGCCTTTTTTTATCATTATTGTTCTTTTTCTGAGTGGATTAAAAAGGCTGAGCCGGCTCAGAGCCCAAATATTTTGCCATTGAAAGGAAAGTTGGTAGGAATTCTGGTTTCTCTAGAATAGAGTAGTGGAATAATGACCTAAGTAAAGAAAGATCTAAGTTTACTTTTTGGAAGTGAAAGTATATGGAACTTCCTAGTTGTTTACATTTTATGTAAGTGACAAGGTTTCAGACCAGCTGAAGGCTATACCAACAATGAGATGGACTATTGGTTATGCCCTTCCATTTGGCTTTGGTATTAGCCTGCAGAGCTATGCTCATTTCAGCTCTACAGAAACCATAATTTAGTCTAGTTAATGACCTGCTTTCTTAATGCAACATGTGTATGCTCTGTAGCTAATTTGTATGCTGGTGCTGACACTATTACCGTCATGATTTCTATGTTACACATTTTTTTAGACATTGAGAAAAATGGTTCTTTTCTAAAAAGTGAAGAGAGGAACAACCTATTTAATGTGAATGCTATTTATAAGGCTACACAATGGCAGTGTGTGCCAGCAGTTGGTATGAGGCAGCATGACTAAAAGAGGTGAGGAAAAAGAACTACAGAGCTAGAAGATTAAAGAAAGGGAATAAGATGGGATAGGATGCGCCCAAGAGCTTTCATGGAAAGAAAGAAAGAAAGAGAGAGAGAGAGAGGGAGGGAGGGAGGAAGGAAGAAGTTAATTCTGTAAGGTGTGTAAGGGTCCACCAGGAATTATTTTAATTTTTACGCCCTGGATTCTAAACTTGTGTTTGCTTAGAAAAATATAGAATGAAAAATAACAGTTTTTCTGATTATTAGTCATGTGATTTAGTAATTTAGTGCTTTTAATTATGGGCATTGCTTTTTTAACATACTGGTTATGAAGTGTTCTTTGAATGAACGTTTTTACATTTTGTTGGTAACCAAAACTAAGGGAGTCTTTAGATATGTATTAATTGTTTAGAAGTTCCTTCCTGAGATATTTGTGGTGAACACAAGTGAAACTGAAAATAGAAAATGTAAATGAATTTATTTATAAGAAATCAAGAATATATAACAGAACGCTTACACTTCTGTTAAGGTTTAGTGTGAGGTCACAGGTCAAGGTACTAATAAGAGTGTTTGGGATGTCTGCTGCCATGAAACAAAATGGAAACTTGATTGATAGCTGGAGGTTTGAAGGGAGAGAGTGTGGTGGAGAAAGCAAAGGTCAGGGAGCCATTTCCTTTCTCTGCATGTATAACAATCAGCTCTCTCCAAAACAAAATGTAGATGATATTGATCAATATGGCATATGTTGTGCACATTTTTCAGTGTTGTGAAATGTCATTATATATGGAGTTCTAATGTTTTAGTAGATTGAATACTGAAATGAAATAGTTTACAAATAAAATTGTGGTAGTTTTGATGCCAAGTTTAAAGTAATTACAGAGTTCCTGTTTACTCATATCGAATATGTGTTGTTTTGTTCTTAGCAAGATGGTAAATTTTGTTTTAAAAACCATTTTGGATAATGTTGTATAACAAATCCCTCATATTTGTTTTTAACTCTGTAATTTTTCTTCTAAATTCTCTTTAAAATAGGTCTGGTTTGCATGAAGTCTAGTAGTTCGGTTGTGGAATTGGTTATGCTACTGTGTTCTCAGGTGAGTAACAGGAAAAAATGTTGGATTAAAAGTAAATTCTTGCATGACTTTATTTTATAAAGAAATTACTGTTTTAGTAGAAATTTTTGCTGTAATAGAGTTTGAATTTGCAGTTTTAAAATAATTTTATTTGTATTGCAAAAGGATTACTTCTTGATTTTGATATTAGCAAAGACTACAAAGATAATTTTGTAAGTGAGTGCTGAGAGAGAACAGATAGATGAGAAACAGGTTTTTAAAATCACATTAAAAAATGTCTAGAGCGAATGATCTTGAGGTGGCTAAATTTCTTTGCTGCATATATTAAGTTTATAGAAACAGATTTATTTCTAAACCTTGTGGAGTGCCACTCTGACTCCCTTAGGAATAATGGGTTTACTTCCCTTTTGTGTAGAGGTTATAAAATGAGTGATAAATAATTTTGAATTCTTGTCATTGCTAATTATTTTTGACATACAGAGTAGATTTGGGAAAACATCAGCAAAAGTATGGCAGCCATCATAATAAGATGTAGTGAATAAATTCCTAAAGCAAAATTGCTTTCAGTGTTCAGAAATTTTATACCTCATGTAAACTTTAATGATTTTTAGAAAACTTACATAAAAATCATGTAACTTGTGATGGTTTTTCTTTTCTGTTTTGCAGTTAAACAGATGAATGTTTTTACTGAGAGTTTTCTTTGTAGTCTTTTAAAAATGATATCTTGCTGGTAGTAAATTCCGCTACTTAAAACTTTAAAATAGCCTTTTTTAATAGGAAGGGTATTGGTCTAGAGGTCAAGGGTTCTGACCCATTTCAAAACCTTTGACCTTCATTTACAACTCCTGTGGTTTACTTGCCTGACGAATAAGGATAATGCAAAATTAATGTTTCTTTGCATCGATTTATTCATTTTAGCGTTTATATTGCCAAATTCATTTAGACTGTGCTGATGGACATTTCATGAATACAAATTAAAGAATCATAGAAGGTGTGAAAAATCAATACTATGCATTGTCAATAAAATGCAATAAGAACAATTACTTCTAGAGATTACACCTAATGGATTTTTATAATGAACTTGTGAGGAGTGGTTATGTTTCTAGTGAGCTTATTATTCTTAGATTTAGCAAGAATCATGTTTTTATAATTTAATCATCTCCTTTAGAAAACTCCATTCCTTTAAAAAGCTTAATGTAGAAAATTTTTCATTAATCTGATTTGAAATAATTGCTTATTTATTTCTTGGATCTAAATTACCATATGCCATTCTTAAACCAATACAAAATGACCCTTACTGTTAAGAAGCATTAGTTTCTTCACAGAGTATGAAATTATTTATACTGATATAATTGTTTCGTAGATGAATTTTGATAACAAAGTTCCACTTTTTAGTTCAGAAGAATTGAATATATTCTTGATATATCAAAGCTGTTTCAGATAGTATATTACATAGTTGAATGTTAGAAGCTAAAAAGATGAAGAATGACATGTTTTAATATACCTATTTATCATGTATGTCACAGGACTGTTTAATACTAATCTAATCAAATGGGATATGAAGATCACTTAGTAGAGTAAGTTGCAAAAGTCGGATGCTGTCAAGATTTTTGTTTGAATAAAATCAAATACATTATTGGTTATTTGAAGTCCTTACCATTTTTTATGAGTTCTTCAAAAGTTCCATGGCATCTCTATAAGATGTAGCACAGTGTGAAAAATGATGTGAAAAATGAAGCTAGAATTAGCTCCAGATGTATACAGATTGTTCTGGGGTGATAATTACATTTTTCACTTTGAATTTTCCTAATTCAAAGAGGTCAGCTTGGCAGTCACAAAAGTGATTTATTTTGTTAAGAAGTGAACTGTCTTTTTCTACATGAAAGCTTAAGAGATATGAAATTGAATTTGAAGTCGACATTTTGCAGATACTGGGTGGGGATGGCTTGAGTTTGATTGATAATTTTTTTTTTAGTCTGAGATAGGGTGGGAAGTGAAAAGCTAGCATATTGCTAAAATTTTAATTAATTTTTTAAGGGGAGATGGAGAGGATTGAGTGCCAAAGATCGAAAGATCAGGTCAAAAACTCCTTTTTAATCACATAAATAATGGGATATGCTTATGAACTTAACATCTGCAAATTTGATTTAAAACTTACAAATTAGTTGGTGTTAATTTCATGACATCAGCCATGTTCTGATTATTTTCTTTGAATCCATTCAAAACTTACTTTCTTTCTGCATTCTTTTTAACAAGGTGTTTAAATTAGCCACATTTTATTACAAAAGAAAGATTAGGGCCTGAATTTAAGAAATGTGGAAATGAACACATTTGTTTTGCTGTCGTTAAGACCAAACAAATCACTATATATTTTCTTGAAGCTTCAACTAGGATTATATTTTTCAGTATTCACTTATTATTAGGTTGATTAGATGCCATTTCATATTTTATCTCATTTACATTTTAACATTGTTAAGGCAAAAATCCTGTTATTTAGAGTAGAAAAGCTTTCTTAACATACTCAGCATTACATTTTTGAGTAAAGTTAAATCTGAAGATTTGTTAAATTAGGTTTATTCATATATTGAATGCCATGTAAAGTAATTCAAGAGATACTTAAGCTTTAAAGGTTGATTTAAATACTTTTTGCTTCTTTAAAATAAGATTGTATACATTCTTCAGGAAACTGTACTCTCTGATGCTTATAAAAAAATTGAACAAATTCTAATTTATACTTCAGATTTAGTTTTTCACAAGCATGTAACTTATTAATGCCTACTATTTGTTGTATATATATGTACACCTTGTAGAAATATATATGAATTTAAAGAAAATGCTAAATATTTCAACTAATACTATTCTAGAATTGTGTAGTATTTGTATCATGCTCATTTGACATTAATATCATTTTTGAAAGAATTGACATTGCATTCAAGGCCACTTTATAAAAGC
>ML108916.1:0-17852 GCA_003697995.1 Taxidea taxus jeffersonii | reverse complement strand
CACTTTGTTTTTATAGTCTCATGCTCAATTTATATGTTCTCAAACTACGCTGAACTATTTAAAGTTATCCAAGTGTGCCATCTTAATTTTGTCTGTTAGTGCATGCTTTTTCTTTCCCTAAAATTTCCCTCCTTCAGATTTGGTGACTCTAATGGTTGACTTCTCATCATTCAGAACTTAGCTTAATTGTCCTCTTCTCAGATCATCTTATCTGTAGTTGGTATCTTTTTGCTTATCTTCATTTGGTTATCCTCATTTTAGCACTTCTCATAGGATGTACAACCAATTTTAGTTATACCTGTAGCACTTGTTACTTTTTTATTGTCAGCTTCCCTGTCTGTACTCTAGGCCTTGTGAAGGTAACAACTCTTTATGTTTTTCCTGTTAAAATATATCTGGTACTCAGCGCAGTCCCTGGCACTCGATGGCTGCCTAGTGAATATTTATAGATAAATAAATAATCCAACTTCCAGTTACATGGCAGTCTTCCTGGAAATGGAAAGCTTCCTTTGACTCCTCTCTGCTCCAAGGCTTTATCTCTAGTGTTCATCCAGAGCTCCCTCTGCCTGTTACTCCTTTCATTAAGTTGCCTGTGATTTTTATTTCTCTTCCATCATACTGTAAGTTTCTTGAAGGCAAGCACTGTGTTTTGTTTCGTATCTCCAAAATCCAGCATAATTACTATTCAACCAAATATTTTTGTATTTGTGTAATTAATAATTGAATGATAACAGTAGTCTTAAGTCAACATATTTTGGGCCTTTGCCTTTTGGTCTTTTTCACTGTGAAGTATTCCCATACTTCTTGTTTATTATTGCGTGTGTTTTAAGTGTTCATTTTTTTTTTTTAAAGATTTATTTATTTATTTATTTGACAGACAGAGATCACAAGTAGGCAGAGAAGCAGAGAGAGAGAGGAGGAAGCAGGCTGTCCGCAGAGCAGAGAGCCCGATGCGGGGCTCGATCCCACGACCCTGGGATCATGACCCGAGCCAAAGGCAGCGGCTTTAACCCGCTGAGCCACCCAGGCGCCTCTTAAGTGTTCATTTTTATTTTCAGCTAACACAGTTCTGTGGTCGTGTTCATTTATAAATAGGGTCTTTGTCTTTTCATTGTCATTTGGTTTAGTCAGTTTTACCTCTTTAAAAAAAACCCAACTTGTTGAAGTATAATTTACATACACTATATTTGCACATATTTTAAGTTTACAGTTTGATGAATTTTGATATATATACAATGATGTAATAACCATTTCAGTCTGGAAAGTTCCCTGTACCACTTTACAATCATTCTCCATCCCTGTTTTCTCAAGTTGCTACCGATTTGACTTCTGTTAAAGTGACTGAGTTTTACTTATTGTAGAATTTAATATAAATAGATTTACTTTTTTTTAAATTGTGGTGCTTGGATACTCAGAGTGTGCTGTATTTAGGGTATGCTTAAACTTTTTCATTTAAATTCACTATTCAGTATTAAGAAAGTGTTGTGGGTTTGTTTGTTTTAAGAAAAAAATTGAGCTAGTTAAAAAAAGGATAATCTTTTTGCCAGCCACAGAATAGGAATTTTGAGTATAAGTTGCTTATTGGAAATGTAAATGTCTTCTTAATGTATGCATATTTTTTCCTATAAGGAAATCCTATAGCATGGAGCTTTTATACAGCAGTGTGGTGAGGCTGTTGACTATAGTTTTGGAATGTTTTGTTTTTAGGATTTGTTAGGTTCATTTCAAATGCTATCTCTTCTACAGAGCTTGCTTCCTTGCTTTTTTGCTAGCTTGATTTATTTACTTACTTTATAGTTTCTTATTTAACTTCCACTTAGTTAATGTAGAATATTAGTTTCAGGTGTACAATACAGTGATTGAACACTTCATACACATGGGTGCTCATCAGAACAAGTGCCCTCCTTAGCCTCTGTCACCTATTCAACCACATATCCCCCCCCACCCCGTCTCTGGTCTGGTAACCATTGGTTTCGTCGCTATAGTTAAAAGACTCTTTGTGGTTTGCCTCTCTCTTTTCAAACCCTTCCTTTGCTTTTTTTTTTTTTTTCCTTAAATTCCACACATGAGTGAAATCATAAGGTATTTGTCTTTTCTGACTTTTTTTGCTTAGCATAATACTTAGCTCCATCCACATTGTTACAAATGGCAATATTTAATTCTTTTTTATGGCGGAGTAATATTCCATCACACACACACACACACACACACACACGCACACACAGATTACAGTTTTATCCATTCATTAGTTGATGGACATTTGGAATCTTTTCATAATTTGGATGTTGTAGATGATGGTTTTATAAACATTGGAGTGTGTGTGTATCCTCTTGAAAAAGTATTTTTGTATTTTTTGGGTAAATACCTACTAGTGCAAATGCAGAATCATACGGTAGTTCTGTTTTTAATTTTTTGAGGAACCTCCATACTGTTTTCCAGAGTGGCTGCACCAGTTTGCATTGCCACTAAGAGTGTAGGAGGGGAACCCATCACATTTAATCATTTAATCATTGAATGATTAGGGGATTTATTAAATGAGAGGGCAACCTTTTCTCCATTTCCTCACCAACACTTACTGTTTCTTGTGTTGTTGATTTTAGCCATTCTAACAAGTGTGAGGTGATATTCATGTAGTTTTGATTTGCATTTCCCTGGTGATGAGTGATATTAAGCTTCCTTTCATTGTGTCTTTTGGCCATCTGTATGTTTTCTTTGGAGAAATGTCTATTCATGTCTTCTGCCCATTTTTAAATTGAATTATTTTTTGAGTATTGAGTTATATAAATTCTTTATTTTGGATACTAACGCTTTATCATATATGCCATTTGCAAATACTTCTCACATTTTGTAGGTTGACTTTTAGTTTTGTTGATTGTTTCCTTTGCTGTGCAGAAGCTTTTTATTTAGATGAAGTCCCAATAGTTTATTTTTACTTCTGTTTCCCTTGCCTTAGGAGACAGAAGTTGCTAGAAAGAAGTTGCTACAGTCAGTGTTAAAGAACTTACTGCCTATGTTCTCTAGGATTTTTATGGTTTCGGGTCTCACATTTAGGTCTTTAATCCATTTTGAATTTATTTTTGTGCTTGGTATGGGAAAGTGGTCCAGTTTCACTCTTCTGCATATTGTTATCCAGTTTTCCCAGTACCATTTGTTGAATAGACTGTTTTGTTTTTTTTTCCCCCCATTGGATATTCTTTTCTACTTTGTTGAAGATTAACATAGTTGTGGGTTTCTCTCTGGGTTTTCTGTTCTGTTTCATTGATCTTTTTGTTTATTTTTGTGCCAGTACCATACTATCTTGATCACTGTAGCTTTGTAACATAACTTTAAGCCTGGAATTGTGATGCCTCCAGCTTTGTTTTTCTTTTTCAAGGTTGCTTTGGTTATCCAGGTTTTTTTTCTGGTTCCACACAAATTTTTGTATTGTTTGTTTTAGACCTGTGAAAAATGATGTTGGTATTTTAATAGGGATTGCATTAAGCGTATAGATTGTTTTGGGCAGTATAAACATTTTAACAGTATTTCTTCTTCCAATCCATGAGCATGGAATGTTTTCCCATTTCTTTGTGTCCTCTTTCAGTTTCTTTCATTTGTCTTACATAGTGTTTAGAGTATAGGTTTTTCACCTCTTTGGTTAAGTTTATTCTTGGGTATCTTATTGTGTTTGGTGCATTTGTAAATGAGATGGATCCCGTAATTTCTCTTTCTGCTGCTTCATTATTGGTTCATAGAAATGCCACAGATTTCTGTGTGTTGATTTTGTATCCTGTGACTTTACAGAATTAATGTATCACTTCTAGCAGTTTTTTGGTAGTCTTCTGGGTTTTCTATGTAGAGTATCAGCAAATAGTGAAAGTTTTACTTCTTCCTTGATAATTTGGATGCCTTTTATTTCTTTTTGTTGTCTGATTGCTGTGGGTAGGATTTCCAGTACATGTTGTATGAATAAAAGTGGTAAGAGTGGACATCCCTGTCTTGTTCCTCACAGTAGAGGAACTACTGTTCAGTTTTTCCCCACTCAGTATATTAACTGTGGGTTTTTCATTATGGCCTTCATTATGTTGAGATATGTTCCCTCTAACCCTGTGTTGTTGAATGGGTGTTGCACTTTGTTAAATGGTTTTTTTTTTTTTAAATGATCATATGGTTCTTATTTCTTTTATTAATGTGATGTATCACATTGATTGATTGGTGAATACTGAGCTACCCTCAGAACCTAAGAGTAAATCTCACTTGATTATGGTGAATGATTTTAATGTATGGTTTGGTTTGCTAGTATTTTATTGAGAATTTTTATATCTGTGTTCATGAGGGATGTTGCCCTGTAGTTTCTCTTTTTTAGTGGTGTCTTTATTTGGTTTTGGTATCGATTTGATGCTGACCTCATAGGATGAATTTACAAATTTTCCTTTTTTATTTTTTGGAATAGTTTGAATGTTTGATATAATAGTTTGAATGTTCTTTAAATGTTTGGTAGAATTTACCTTTGTATCATTCTGGTTCTGGACTTTTGTTTGTTGGAAGTTTTTTGATTACTGATTCAATTTCTTTGCTGGTTTTTTGTCTGTGCAAGTTTTCTATTTCTTCTTGATTCAGGTTTGGTAATTTATATGTTTTTAGGAATTTATCCATTTCTTTTTGGTTGTCTAATTTGTTGGCATATAGTTTTTCATAATATTCTCTTACTATTTGTATTCCTGTGGTGTTGGTTGTTATTTCTCCTTTCTTATTTGTGATTTTATTTGGGTCCTTTGTCTTTTCTTTATGTTAAGTCTGGCTAGAAGATTATCAATTTTATTGATTTTTAAAACATTTTATTTTATTTTTTTAAAGATTTTATTTGTTTATTTGACAGATTACAAGTAAGCAGAAAGGCAGGCAGGCAGAGCAGGCTCCCGGCTGAGCAGAGAGCCCGATGCAGGGCTCGATGCAGGGCTCGATCCCAGGGCTCGATCCCAGGGCCCGATCCCAGGGCCCTGGGATCATAACCTGAGCCCAAGGCAGAGGCTTTAACCCACTGAGCCACCCAGGCGCCCCTGATTTTTTTTTTTTTTTTAAGAAACAGCTCCTGGTTTCATTGACCTGTTCTGTTGTTTTTTTTTAGTTTCCATATTATTTATTTCTGCTCTAATCTTTATTATTTTTTTCCTTCTGCTGGCTTTAGGCATCGTTCTTGTTCTAGCTCCTGAGGGTGTAAGGTTAGGTTGTTTATTTTATATTTTTCTCACTTCTTGAGTAGGCCTGTATTGCTATATACTTCCCTCTTAGTACCACTTTTGCTGCATCCCAAAGGTTTTGGACCACTGTGTTTTAATTTATATTTTTTTCCATGTATTTTTAAATTTCTTCTTGGATTTCCTGACTGATCCACTCATCTTTTAGGTAACATATTGTCTAACCTCCATGTATTTGTGGTCTTTCCAGATTTTTTCTTGTGGTTGACTTCTAGTTTCATAGCATTGTGGTCTGAAAAGGTACATGATATGACCAGTCTTTTTTAATTGTTGAGTTCTGTTTTGTGATATAGTATGTGTTCTGTTTTGGAGAATGTCCCATGTGCACTTGAAGGGAGTGTGTATTCTGCTGTTTTAGTTTGGAACATTCTGAATATGTCTATTAAAACATCTGGTTCATTGTGTTATTCAGAGCCATTGTTTCCTTGTTGTGTTTCTGTTTAGATGTTCTGTCCATTGATGTTCATGGGGTGTTAATGTCCCCTATTATTATTGCATTACAGTTAGTTCCTTTATATTTATTATTAAGCATTTTATATATTTGTGTGCTCTCATGTTGGGTAAATAAATAGTTATGATTGTTATATCTTATTGTTACATTGTCCTCTTTATTATTGTGCCCTACTTTCTCATTATAATCTGTTTTAAAGTCTGGTTTTCTGATATATGTATTATTACTTTTACTTTATTTTGACCTCCAGTTGCATGATAGATGTTTTTCCATCCCCTCACTTTCAGTCTGCAGGTGTTCTTTAGTTTATAATGAGGCTCTTTAGGTAGCATATAGATAGGTCTTCTGTTTTTATGCATTCTGACATCCTATGTCCTTTGGAGCATTTACTCTGTTTACATTAAAAGTGATTAATGGATAGATATGTATTTATTGCCATTTTGTTGTTTTGTGGTTGTTTCTGGAGATTTGCTCTGATCCTTTCTTGTCTTTGTCTCTTTAATATTTTGCTGGTTTTCTTTAGTGATATGTTTGTTTTCTTTCTCCTCCTTCTTTACATGTTTGTTAGTGGTTTTGATATATGGTTACCATTTGGTTTTTATATATTAAATAGTAGTCTATATTAAGTTGATTGATATTCATGTTTGAACCCATTCTTTTCTAATCTCCCCATGTTTTACGTATGTGTTATTATATTTTATATCCTTTTTTGTGTGTGTGAGTTCCTTGACTGGTTTTTACAGAGCTCTTCATTTGTACAACTGCTTTTGTGTTTCTTGCTTTTATACTGTTGCTTTTGGTCTTTCCTTTCTATTCAAAGAGTCCCCTTTCATATTTCCTGCAGTGCTGGCTTAGTGGTCACAAACTCCTTTAATTTTTGTCTGGGATAATTGTTATCTCTCCTTCTATTCTGAATGACCGCCTTGCTAGATAGAGTATTGTTGGCTGCAGATTTTTCCATTTAGCACCTTGCATCTATTATACCACTCCCTTCTGGCTAGTCAGATTTATGGTGAAAAATCTCCAACTAGCCTTATGGGTTTTCCTCTTGTAAGTAAGGACTTCTTTTGTCTTGCCCCTTTAAAACTTTTTTCTTTACCACTATATTTTCCAGATTTAATTACAATATGTCTTAGTGTTGGCCTGTTTTGTGGATTTTGATGGGAATTCACTGTGCCTCCTGGATCTGGGTGTCTGTTTCCTTTCTCAGATGAGGGAAGTTTTCAACTATTATTTCTTCAAATTTTCTGCCCCCTTTTCTCTTCTTCTTATGTGATTTTTATAATATGAATATTATTATGTTTGGTGAGTTCTCTAAGTCTGTTCTTATTTTGTATAATTCTTCTTTCTTTCTCTTGTTCAGTTTCCAGATCACTAATTTGTTCCTCTGCTTCTTTAGCCTTCTGTTCCTTGCATCAAGTATTTTTGTAATCTTGTTTATTGTACTCTTCATTTCTAATTCTTTTAAAACTCTTTTATTCTGTAGGATAAGGGTCTCACTGATATCTTCTTTTTTCAAGCCCATCGAGTATCATTATGATCATTGCTTTAAATTCTCAATCAGATACATCACTTATATCTGTTTTGCTTAAATCTCTGGCTGTGGCCTTATTATGTTCTTTCATTTGGGTTAAATTCTTCCATTTTGGCATTTTGTCTAATTCTTTGCTGCCTTTTGTGTGTTGGTAAAGCCATTTATGTCTCCTGCTCCTGAAAGTGATGGCTTTATGAAAAAGAGGTTATGTAGTGCCAGGACCTGGCATTTTGGGAACTGTTTCCTCTGTGGGGCTGCGTGTACCCTGCTGTTGTGTTCCACCTCTTTATTCTTCAGGCCAGTTGTCCGCAGAGGCTGTCCTTGCCTGCTGTGAGCAGTGCTTTTGGGCTCTGGCCTGGATGGAGTGAGTTTTAACTACGTGTGCTGTGGCCTGCTAGTGAAATGAGACCTGTCACCACCTCCACTGGAATTAATAACCCATGAAACTCTGGTTGGGAGGTATGGTGTGGGGTTTTTTTTGTTTTTTTGTTTTTTTTTGGTGGGGGGGGGCTGGTTTTCTGTAGGAGGGGCCTGCTACACTGAAATTGAGGCAAGTGTGACTGAGACAAGCTGTGCCACTGGACTGCAGGGTGCTAGGGCTTGATATAAGCAGGGTAGGCAGCCAGTATTGGTGTTAGGCTTCTTCCTGAAGGTGACTCTGTATTTACTGAGGAGCAGGGAAAGGAAATGGTGCCATCTACCTCATTTGTTCTGGAGAGATGTCTGTATGAAGGCTGGCTTTCAGGGATACCTTTGAGAAGAATTAATAATCTCCATACTTTGTGCCCCAGGGGTTCCTCAGATCCCTGTTTATATGCTGTCTGTTCTGTGTTGCTTGCCTGCCTTTTCTCCAGGAGCGGTTAGGCTTTCTGACCTTTGAAACTTTAAGGTTTGATCCCTACTTGTTGTAGGGACTCTACAAATTCAACTCGTCTCATTTTCCAAGCCAGTGTCTTTGGAGAAATAATTCACCCTGTGTGTTCCCCTGTGTGCTCTTCTCTCTCTTGCCCGTCTCCATGCCCACCACTATCTCCCCTTCACAGCCACTGTGATCCATTTCTCCCTAAACCATGTCTTTGCACTTCCTACCTCCTTCCATGTTGCTTTCTCTCTCCTTTAGTTGTAGAGTTTGTTCTGTCCATCTTCAGATGAATTTCTGGGGTATTAAGATTGATATGATAGTTATCTAGTTGCATTCATGGGACAAGGTGAACATAGGGTCCTATTGCATTGCCATCTTCCTGCTCACTTTTCTGCAGAGCTTTGTGTAAATTTATCTGCTCTGAGTCCTCCTATTTGTGCCTGCTTGTGGTATTCTCTTATTTGGCAGACATGTATCAGATGCTTTTAAGATAAGCCCCTCCTTTTAAAGAAAGTATAATCAAATGATAGAGACAATTTATTGTTATACAACACATAAGCTTATAAGGACTTAAAGTGAAACAAAAATAGAGGGGCAGTGAGTGGAGTTTGGGACTGTCAGTCCTTATTTAATCTAATGTTCATTTTATTTCTGCCCTTGAGTAGCTCATCTTAAGTGACTGTGACTTGCAGTAAAATTTTTTTTTTAGTTCCATTTATGTTTTTATAATTTCATCAGGGTCAATGAATATTAAAATTCTTAAAGCATTTCCTCTGCTTCTTTTATTACCTATAGTTTTCCTTGGTTGGATTTGTGGTAGCCATGTGCTTGTTTGACCAGTTCTCACCATCCAAAATTTCTAGTGGACCAAATCCACATTTTTGTGTACCGTGTGATAACAGGCGTTCTGTGAAAGAAGTGTATGGTGGTAAATAAATTCAGTAAATGTTGTTTGAATTTAATTAGCTTTCTTTACTAGAGGGTCCCACAGAGTCTTTAGTAGATGTGTGTGGGTGTGTGCACATGTGTGTATAAAATAGGTATGCAATGTATATTGTTGAATGTGTGATGGGACAACTTATTAGCATGTTTGAAACAATCCTCTGTGGCCATAGGACATGTGGATGATTTTTATAAAATACAGTATGAGAAAAGTTCCTGTTGCATCAAGGGTGAGACAGTGAATAAGTTCAGGAAGTGTCTCTTTTTTAGTACTCTGTTTTTGTATTTCTTTGCTTCTCCAATCACAGTGACTAAAGAAAATCACTAGATACATAAAATTAGTTATCCATGAGACATTGTGATTATTTTTGCTTCATTTAGAAGAAATTATGTCAAGTTATTTTTTCTCTCTCCTTTGTAGGTAATTTGGACATAACTCCCAGTTTACATGTTATTTCTAAAGGGATAGATCTTCAGAAGTGATGATATTAAGAATTGGTAATTCTTTCCAGAACATCTTAAGTTTAACCAGGTTTCTGTGTGTGTGTGTGTGTGTGTGTGTTTTAGGATAAATGCAAATGTTTTTTTAGTACAGGTTTAGGATAAATTCAAATATTTTGACATCCGTTGATTATATGGCTATTTCCTATATTGAGTGAGTGGATCACATTACATTTTTAGCCAATATTCTAGTAATTTATGCTGTATAATAAAATTCAAGCATATAGCGTAAAGTTTTGAAAGTAGGGTCAGAATATATTTTATATTAAGGATATTACATATATTATTATTGAGCCATTTATAGACCTGAACTTTGGTATGCACTTAATGAGATCCAAGAGGTTCAAAGAAAATGAAATTAATCTATGTGAATGTCATATAATATAGTTTCTGATGAGATAAATTTTCAGTAAATATTTGTCAAATAAATGAATAAAATTATAGCAATAGACTGTACTTACATAGCCTAATCATAAAGTGGTAGGTTCTCTTTATATGTCATCCATTTATTCATCCAAACAACCAAGATTTGAGGTAGCTTTCAATCAAAACCTAGATGTAATAAAAATACAAAGTCATTATTAAAGAGTTTAATAGGGTTAAAGAATTAAGAGTGAAGGTATTACCCTGTTATAAGGCCAGGCTTTTTCACTGAAATCTGTAGTAATTCCATGTTTTATAAAGTATAATTTATGTATAAGGCATTTCCTTGAGACAGTAAACAAAAAAAATCTATCTTGGGGATTCTTAACCCTGAAAATTGAGTAGAGATTGGAATGCTGGTAGTTCACATTTATTCAGGTAGATTTAAAAACAAACATTAAATTAATCGATGGGAGTGGAATTTGTTCTTCTGATAAAATCTGAAAAACTCAATCTGAATTATGTATAGATATTTTTGGCATGAGAGCACATTACCAAAATCTCTATGTGCATATATTATTTAATAGAAATAGTCATTTAATATGTTTTCTTCACTTTTATTGGAAAGTAAAAATAATTCTAAATCCTATTAACTCTTACTGATCTTCTGTTCTTAGCATACATGCTCTCAACATTGGATTTAACTATGTTACAGACTTCAGTTTACCAAGATGAGTGCTAAAGAAGAGTTAAATTTACAAAAGCTCTCTTAATGTCATGCTATATTATAATTTTTTGTTTCTTTCATTAAATGAAAAACTCCTTGCAGTCAGGAAATGATTTCTTGTTGATTTTATTCTGTAGTGCTTCCGAGTGTTATAATCATAATAACGTAAATAATTGATAGATATTTGTTGAGTAAATCAATGTATTTACCATATTTAGGTAAAGTTTCCCTCAAAATTGAGTTTTGATTCATTGAAAAGTATTTAAAGAACAGATGTAATTTTGTTTAATAAGTATTTTGTTCAGTTCTAACAATGTGAAAGACTTTAGCCTTTATACATAGGCTTCAAACCCTTATTCTGAATTCTTAACCTATATTTACTTGTTTTAAAGAAAGTGTATACATATTAAACCCCTTTCACCTGATTAACTTTGGGTCGCAAAAGACCTCGTTAAAAGAGTTAACAAGTGATTAGTTCTCATGAAGAAATCAAGTTTGTGCATTGTAGATTTTCTTCTGTTTGTAGATTTATTTCTGTCACCTTTAAGTCACTAGTTTCAGAAACTTAGCGTCAATTCAGACATCATATCTTGTTCTAACAAAAAATATGAACAGATGGTAGCTCTGACAAATGATGTGCTTACCTACATGTATTAATACCTGTATGTCAGCGTTTCCTGAAAGAAACAAATCTGAGTAGAAAGATACCCACCAATTTGTTTCAAACTGCTAAAAGTTCCTTGCATGGTAACAGATTTCCCAAGTGTATTAAATTAAATGTTGAAACTTTGATATGCTATAAATAAATCATTCCATTTCTTTGTAACCAACCTTAGTTTTTCCAATGAAAATAGACTTTTGGGTCAGCTGGCTTTTTTAAGATCAGTTTATATGTATTATGGTCCAACTAGGATTTATATTTATTTATTTATTTTTTATTTATATATTACATTTAAATGTAATATTTCAACATATCATTATGTTACCCTTCCTTTTTATTTTTATATATGTTTATACCTCATCCTTAGAACTTGTGGAAAATAAGTGAATGTAAATTGCCTTTGAACTTATTATTGTCATTGTTTATGACCTTTTGATTACGAATAGGTAAGAATAGGGTGGTGATTAACATTGGGATAAAAAGATAAGCTTCTATTTTAGTCACCTATTTTTGCCTTAGAGCTGCTGCGAATGTTTTATCCTTATAATAGACAAAGACTGTGAATGTAGGTGTTCTGTTTTGAAATGCTCAGAATTAATTTATGTGCAATAAAAGCAGTTGTATAAGAAGGAACTAGAGACCTGTGAGCATGAGAGGAAGTGTGTGAGAGTTAGGAAAAGTAAAGATTCAAGCTGTGTTAACTGATTCTGAAAAATCTTAAATGCACTTAAATAACGATGTTAAAATACTTGAGAACAGATTACTGACTTTGTGCTAATGTGGTAAAAATATGTTACTTGATTTAAATTTTTATGACAGATATCTTTTATAAGATAGAATTGTTTCTTTCTAAAACAGCAGCAAGAGCATTAAAAAGTAAATCAGACTAAATTACTGCATTTTACTTTCAGAAAATAAAATACTTAAGTTGATTTGTGAGTGAACATTAATGGATATTTAAGTCTGGATGAGGACCTTTCCAATGTTAATTTAAAGGGGTTTCTTACAGATGAAGAGAAGCATAATTTAACTCTGGATGTAGGATTTATTCTGAAATACAGGCATCCTGTTGATTCACTAGCACTGGAGTTTTTAGAAAACGTAACCTTTTAAGGTAAATTTTGTGGAACTGGCAATACACCCTGTGGCTTAGCAGTCTAGTCAGAAGGATGATACCATGCTGACTATATAACTAGATCTTTGAACATTATTCTCAAGGGTGGTAATTGCAAAACAAAGTAATATCAACTGGCACTTAATTCTGCAAGTTCCCTGCTGATTGGGGTATTCATTGAAATAGAACTCTTCCTGACAGGAAGTCAGCCTATGAGTATGGAGACATCTGAAAATAAAGTGTGCTTTAATTTGGCACCCTGCCATTTTACAACTGGTCTTTTAAAATTGGGATTGGGAAGAGAGTTAGCAAAAAGGAAGAATACATGAATGGGAATAATCTAAGCATAACCTTTTTTCTTTGGCTTTCATGTAATTATGAATACAAGTCTCTGTTTCTCAGCTATTATTGCTTGGTGTTTCTTAGTCCTTTTTTCTATTATTTCAAATTAATCTACTGAAGTTAAAGTATTACAGAAAGGCTGGGTTAAAAGTATAAAGCTTGAGATTGTTTTTGTTTATTATCAGACTCTGATAACTTTGTGAAGACTGACCTGTATTTCCATACCATATATTGTTTCATAAATATTATATAATTTAATGGCTTTAATCAGAATATTCAGAGTTCTTAGGATTCAGATTTAAATTTTGCTTTCTGAAATGTTTACACTGTTTGGCCCAGTTGTCTCTGAAATGACAGAGACATTTTGCACTTTAGTACCCCAAACACAGATTTAGTATATAATAACATAATTTAGGAAGGGATAATGATTATGTATTAACAACTGCATATGTATTCCATACATTATGCATTTCTTAGGCAGCTATTTTTAATGTCATAACGTGAAAGCATGTATGCAGTTTTAAAAGAACCAAAGTTTGAACTTTGATTTAGGCCTGAATGAAGTAAGAATCAGAATCCCAAAGGATATTTTTCTAGTAGTAAATTCTTCAGCTACTAGAGGTAGACTGATAGAGGAGACTGTTGTCTCCCTCTTGGGCAACAAAAGAAGAAAGGAAAATAGGACATTTTGGACAGGTTCTTAAGAGGCTGAGGCCAGGAAAATACTGTGATGATAGATTTTGAGTTTAATAAATTTTTTCCCCTGTCTCTTATTAACTCTGTAACCTTGGGCAAATGACTTCACTTGCTTGAGACTCAGTTTCTTTTTTCTTTCTTTTTTTTTTTAAGATTTTATTTATTTGAAAGAGAGAGAGATAATGAGAGGGGAGAAGGTCAGAGGGAGAAGCAAACTCCCCGTGGAGCTGGCAGTCCCATGTGGGACTCAATCCCAGGACTCTGGGATCATGACCTGAGCTGAAGGCATTGGCTTAACCAACTGAGCCACCCAGGCCCCTGAGACTCAGTTTCTTGAGTGGAATGGATGTAATAGAGATTGTATTAGATAACATGAGAAAGCATTTAAAACAGTTCTTAGAGCAAAGTAGCTTGTAAATTAGTTACTAGTTTCTGAACCTGTCAGTGTGGAAAGTGTTGTGTTTGGGCTCTTAGCACCTATGCAGTAAAGAATTAGAGATCTGCACCAAAGTGAAAGCAGAAAACAGT
This sequence comes from Taxidea taxus jeffersonii, assembly GCA_003697995.1. Taxonomy (NCBI): domain Eukaryota; kingdom Metazoa; phylum Chordata; class Mammalia; order Carnivora; family Mustelidae; genus Taxidea; species Taxidea taxus. The sequence continues at coordinate 3,897 of ML108916.1, read as the reverse complement.
TTTATTAAAGAAGGAGTGTGCTCTCTAGAGGAGGGCAGGCAGCTTCCTGGAGGTGGAATTAGCCCCTAGGTTGTTTAGGATTGGATAATACTAAGTCTCTCTGGACTGGCAACAGCTGGGATGTACTGTGGAGGGTGGTCTCTAATGGAGGCTGCTTCCAGTCATTTAGGGGTGTCCTCCCAAAGGTTGAGAGGAAAAGTTTTCTACCCTACAGGGTTTGTACCTGAACTGTTATGTCAGCCTTTCCTTGTGGAGGCAGGGCAGTACGTGCAATGCAAATGTATTATAATGTGTGTAGGGATTACCCTGGGGCAGAGGTGAAAGAGGGAAGCACATGTTCTGCATCTGTGGCTCTTGGTGTGCTAGCCCCAGGTTCTTGGAAGCCAGGATGTTGTGCTCCTGGGCTTACAATGTGTGGCCTATTTATCACCATTCTTACTTCTAGCTTCTGTCTCTGTTCTCCCCTCAAGGACTTGGGTTTCTGTCTTGGGGCATTCCTTCCACTGCTCATATCTAGCTTCTACCTAACAAATGTGTTTTTAACAGCATACAAGATCTCCCTTCATTCAATATTTGAAATGACTCTTGCTTTCTTTTCATGAAATTAATTTGATTTTTTAGTTCTTTGCCTCACAAATTCAGGCCACCATTTTCTGTAGTGTCTCTTTTAATATTTTCTTTCCTTCCAATGGCTATATGCTAAGTCTAGTACATTTTCATCTTGAACTATAGAATATTAGAGCTGGGAGAGTTCTCATAGATGGGCAGTTTTTTGCCTTTTCCAACTAGACATGGTTAGTGGGTAACATTTTTCATAGGATCCCAAAGGTGATTCTATCATTTTCTCTGCTAGCTATAGTGATTGCTTTTTTTAGGAAAGCCAGTAAAGTACAGTTGCTCCTTGAACAACATTATTTGAACTGTGTAGGTCTGCTTATATGATTTTTTTGGATACAGTACTATAAATGTATTTTCTTTTCCTTATGATTTTAATTACACTTTTTTCTCTAGCTTATGTAATTGTAGGAATATAATATATAATGCATGTAATATATGAAATATGTCTTAACTGACTGTTTAATCAGTAAGACTTCTGGTCAATAGTGGGCTATTAGTAGTTAAATCTGGGGGGAGTCAGAAACGTGGATTTTCAGCTTTGTGGCGTCAGTGCTCCTAACCCCTGTGTTGTTCAGGGGTCAACTGTATACATGAAGACAAGTGAGATTGATAGCATTATAGGGACTACTGCTTTAATGATTTTCAATGGTCTTTTTATATACTGCAGTCCTTTAAATTTATACTACAATACTTTTTTTTAAGGGGGGGGAGGGGCAAGGGAGAGGAGGAGAGAGAATCTTAAGCTGCCTCGACATCCAGCACTAGCCCAACATCGGGCTCTATCTCACAACCCTGAGATCATGACCTGAGCTGAAATCAAGAGTGGGACGCTTAACTAACTGAGCCACCAGTTGCCCTCTACTATATTACTTTCAGCACACTCTCTGTGTTACCATGGCTGAGACATATGTTACTAACAGTTAATCTAGTTCACTAATGATTAGCTTTTTTTCCTGGCCAAATATATCGTTATCATTAACAGTTGTTTACATGGTGAGTCTCATCTTGAGTCCTGTCAGAATGAGGGAGATAGTAAGGGACAATGGGAGGTTATCACTTGAAAAAAGAGCCTCTGTACAGTATCACAGATTATGATCCAGTTTATTCCTTTATTAGTGAAATGATCTTTTTCCTTTCTATTGATTTTACCTCCTTCAGTACATTCTGACAAATTTACTTTCCTAGGAGAGTCTCTTTAGATTTCCTAAGAGAAGCTGTAGTTTAGTCTTGACAAAATCAAACTCCTTTGCCTTATTTTCAAGGTCTATAATAGCTGTTTTATTTTATATTCTATGCTGCCTTATGAATAGCATTCAGGTATTTGACATATGTGTTTTATACATCATGCCATTTTTTTGGTAGTTTATCAAAAACTAAACTCTCTAACCCTAAACCTGTTCTCCATATCATCCTGATCCTTTCTTTTCCACATTGTACATTTATATATAGTGAATATGATAATGTGTACTAATGTCCTAAATATTGGATGTATACTGCATTCTTTTTTGATAGTAATTATGTTTTTGAAGATTATTTGGAAGTTTATCATTAGGCATTCATTTAAAACAGCGGTATCTTCTTTTTTTATAAAGATTTTTTTATTTGTAAGTAATCTCTACACCCAACATGGGGCTCAAACCCACAACTCTGAGATCAGGAGTTGTATGCTCCATTGATTGAGCCAGCCAGGAGCTCCAAAACAGAGGTCTTGTTTTATTGAGTCTCCTGGTTTGTCAGTTTATTCTTGTTATCAGTTGCTACACAGTTGAGGACAGATTTAATTTTGGTTTCTTATTCTTCCTTTTTTAGAGGAAAGATGATCTATTCCTTTACCTAAAGAAGCTTATGTATTTGCTTAATCTTTCAGAGTTTGTCTCATCATATTCGTATCTATTCAAAAGATTCATTATTGTTTTGCAGCACTAATCTAATTTGTGAGAATAGGGTCTTATTTGCTAGTATTGTAAGTTAAGAAGAAAGTTGCTCGGTAGCAATGAGAAAGTAAATAATGGGGGAGAATTTTTTTAAAGAAGCTTTCTATTTATCAGTCTTTACTCCAAGTCTGGACTACTGCCTTATTTATTTGGACATTTGGCCGTGGTATCTTTGCTTTGCTCCTAATTGTCAGAAATTGCCCTAGGTGATTATCTGCTTGTTAATAGTAGCTCCACAGCCCAGCCTTCAGTTTCATGTAGCCTGATAGGCTTTATACTTTGCAAACTAAATGGACTTTCTGGAACTGAAAACAAAACCAGTCATAACCCAGTCACTATTAGAGCCCACACTTGGAGAAGTTGACTTGTTTTAAAAGTTTTTCCAGCTCCTGTCATAATAATTTTTTTAAAAAAATATTTTTATTTCTCTGAATCTTGACTTTTTTGAAGTTGTTAGTAAACTTCACTTTTCTTCAACTCGCAGTTTCTGTTGTTTTAATTTGATTTCTCTAGTAATAGGATGCAAAATGGCTCTTCAAAAATATCCACGTGAAATCCCTGGAATCTTTGTCAATGCTACTGTATTTAGAGACAGGATATTTTGTGTGTGATTCAGTTGAAGATTTTGAGAAAAAGGAATACTCCTGAATTGTCTGGGTGGGCCCTAAAAGCCATCACATCTATCCATATAAGTGAGAGTCAGATAGTTACTAAGAGATAGGCACACAGGGGCACCTGGGTGGCTCAGTTGGTTAAGTGTCTGCCTTCAGGTTCAGGTCATGATCTCAGGGTCCTGAGATGGAGCCCCATGTCGGACTCCCTGCTTAGCGGAGAGCCTTCTTCTCTCTCTCTCCCTCTGCCCCCTTCCTGCTTGTGCACTTGCTCTCTCTGCCAAATAAATAAATAAAATCTTAAAAAAAAAAAGCACACAGAGAAGGCAATATGAAGATGGAACAGAGCAATGTGGCTGTAAGCCAAAGAATTCTGATAGCCACCAAAAGCTGGAAAAGGCAGGGAATACATTCTACCTTAAAGCCTCCAGTAGGGGAGTAGCTTTGCTGATACATTGGTTTTAGTTCAGTGAAACTGATTTTGGATTTCTGGCATCTAGAAGTATGAGAGAAAAGTCTTAAAGTTGGTGTCCATTTGTTCCTTCAGCCACAGAAAATTATTCTATCTAGCAGTGCTTTGATGTTCTCTGAGTGTTCTTAGTGCACTCGCCTTCTGCCTTCACCTGACAGTGTGTAATTTCTTTAATAAGCATTTGGAAAATTGAATTAGATAGTGTTGAGAAATCAGAGAGAGAGAGTACCACCTTTAAAATATTTCACTATAGTTGAGGAGA
>ML108915.1:11001-31252 GCA_003697995.1 Taxidea taxus jeffersonii | reverse complement strand
GTTTGAGGCTTTTATTACCCTTAGCCCCCGAAGCCCAGCCCACAGTGATGCGGGTCTCCAATTAGAACGGGTGAGTGCTGCGCTGCCAGGGGTTCCAGGTGCCATGATCACGCTGCTGAGGACTGGCTCTCCTGCCTGTGCTTGGCTGTCCCCCGAGACGGGGAGCTCACTGCTTCTTCCAAGACCCGGCTCAAACAACATGCCCCTCTTTGAACCGTCTGCCAACCCTTGCCTACGGGAGCTGCCTCTCTTCCGCTCAGCATGGAGAGCACCCCTGAATATGTGCCAATGTCTCCTCCCTCACGAGTGTGGACGCTCAGGGGACCCCCAGGCTCCGGTGCCTCCCTCTCATGGGTAGAGATGGGTGACATGGGCACCAAATTGCTCAGGATTTGTAAATCGCGTCTTCTCCCGGGAAACTAGCAAATCGGACACAGGGCATGCTTCTGGAAAATGCAGTTTATGATGGGAGGGAAAGCCGGCACAAGACCCTAAATGTTTAACGACCAGCTCATGGCCTGGTGACTGTAAGACACCCACGAAAAGCCCCTCTATCAAAGAACGCATTGCATTGCAGCTCCGAGGGGCCGGAGGGAAGGTGCCCCTTCCCTCACCGTGGCAGCCCCTCTGGGTTCACCATGATCTCCGGATTGTAAAGCCTCTCCCGCCCCACCCACCCGAGTCCCAAGGCTCACAGAGAATCCCATCACCCCCTGGAAGCCTCCCCCGATTCTCTGGCTTCACCCAGAACCCCCATATCTGAACTTGTAGAGCCTGGAACCTGGCTGCCCCCTGAGTCCCCGGGCATGCTCACTTCCCAGAACAGTTGCATGGGACTCCGGGGACAGAGCCAGGCACGTGTGCTGGCTAAAGCAGGTAACACCAATGTGTAGGCAAGGCTGGGCCCTCTGGCTTGGAGCATGCACCGTCTTGCTGTGGCCTGTGCCCCCTCATGCTTGGTTATGCCTTCAGCTCCCTATTGGCCTCCAGGGCTGGTGCCACCTGATCGAACCTTCCAGAACTGTGATCCAGACCACCACTCCTCTGTAAACCTGACTCCTCAGTCGCAGGCTCTTCCCAGCAGCATCTGGCGGCCTCTACCTGCTAGGCCAAGTCCCTGGCTCTCAGGCACCTCTGGTCTGGTGTCCCTGTGCCCCACACCTGCTGCTCCCAACGGATCAAGTTCATCTCTTCGACGACTTTTCTTATAGCCCCTCTACCCCCAGGCAGGGAGGCCTCAATTTTTAGGGGGTGGCCCCCAAAAGACATGTCCACATCCAGGACCCTGCAAGTGTGACCTTATTTGGAAAAGAGAGCTTTGCAGATGTCATTAAGGATCCCAAGATGGATTAGGGTAGGCCCTTGATTCCAGTGAGTGATGTCTTGAGGAGAAGAGAGACGTAGACACAGAGGAGCTGATGCCCACTGGCCTGGGACGTCTACAGCCGAAGCCAGTGAACAGGAGGGAAGGTATCGTGGACTCCAGACAGAGTCAGGGAGGAGGGTCTCCTGGGGGGTGGGGGGCACAGTCTGGCATCAGGGGTGAGAGCGTCAGGAGCCCCAGCACCGACAGAAGCACGCGGGCCAGTCACCACCGAGGGAAGGCAGCTTTGGGCACAGAAGAACACCGCAGAGCCCAGCGTAGGGCCTGGCACACAGCTGGAGCTCAATAAAGGAGTCAAGGAAGGAAAGGCACAACGGTGTCCTGAGCTAACCGTGTTCTAGCAGCTCAGTGCGAAGGCGTCAGAATGCTGTGAGCCGTGCCCACTCCTCTGCAGCCCGGGCCCTCACCAGGGGCTCCCTGTGCAGCGTTCCCTGCGTTCCCTCCCCCCTACCTCTGGCCACGTGCCTCAGACCACACCGCCGTGGCAGCCTGCCCCGAAGCGGACACGGATTGTTTCCCTTTGGAGCAAGTTACTGGTTTCTTGCATGTGTGACCAAACTGGGAGGGGAGAATGAGAAAGATCAAAAGGAAACATCTGTCCTCCAGATCCAGGGCAGGGCCCGGGGATGCGTCACTCAGCGCGCTGGGAGTTGGGGATGGCTGTGCCAAGCGCACGGCTTGGAATGGCCCCAACCACACAGGTGCGGGGCAGAGCTGCCCAGCGTCCCCGCCAACAGGCTCCGTCCATCCCCGGGGCCTCCCTTCCCGGACGGCGATCTGGTCACCAAGCAGAAACAGGTGTCCAGTTACCAAGAGCAACCCTGCCCCTTGACAGCTTTGCGAACAGACAGCCTCCTTGTTTGGGACAAACAGCCGGGCTTCCCGGAGCCCCGAGACTTGGCATCTGAGAAAGCATCTTCAGAGCAGCACTGTTTACAACAAAGGAAAGGGTGTCACAGGGGGGCCAGAGGCACGAGTGCACACAAATCCCCAGACCCAGGTGTGTGGGGCGCGTGCGGTGGGCAGGCAGACGGCAGGCGGGCGGGGAGGGACCGGGCAGTCTCGGGGCAACTGCCGTAGACGCTTAGTGAAACCGCTGACCGCCCTTTCCCAAGACCGTGGGCAAAAGACTAGACCGGGGTTTTCTCACCAAAGAGCAGGGGTAACAGTGACCTCCACACCGGCAGGTCGCCGGAGGGTCGCTGGACGACCAACCGGGACCAGCAGGCAGAGTGCTCGGCCGAGGGCCGGGCACGAGGACTAACGGATGAGCGCGTACACAGAGGGGCTCCGCTGTGCCAGCGCGGAGCCAAGCCCGGAGCAGAGCCGGGGCTCGCCTCCGGGGACGTGGGCCAGAAGACCACCGGGATTACAATCAGACCCTTAGACTGCCAGAGACCTTGCAAGCAGCCGCTGACCGTCCCGACTCAGGAAACAGAACAGAAGCCGCTCCAAACACCGGTCTGCACGCGCGTCCCGGGTCTGCAATCCCCAACCGGCCCCTCCAGAGTCCTCTGCAGCCGAGGATGCTGTGAGCCGCTCCGGGGGCAGGGATGGGAGGGTGGATAGACAGATAGCAGCCACCACAGGCCGGCGGTCACTGCCGCCCCCACCTTCCCCAGGAGAAAGTGCGGGGCCACCTCACTTCCAAAATACAAGATGCTGCTTCCTGCCACCCGGCAGCTGTGGCAGTGGGGGAGGGGAGCTGTGAGACCAGAAATCTCCGGGAGAGGAAGCGACCCTTCCCTTCCCATTAAGAGTCCTCCAAACAAGGCCCAGAAGCCCCCCTCTCAATCCCGCCTGAAGGAAGCGCAGAGATTTTTTAAAAAAGTGATCAGTTTCTAAACGTCCTGCCAGCCCCTGAAAGCCAGGGGTGGGTGGGAGACGCACCAGACTTCCAGCTTGTTCTGTGCCCTGAGGTGTAGCCAGCAAGCAGCTACATGCCCAGACCTGTCCCTCCTCCCCTGACAGCCCTAGGCGGGTCTTCCTCTGGCAGAGGCTCTGAGGGCCACCGAATGGCCATGTCCAGGTGTCCCCGCGCTCAGCAGGCCAGCCTTCACCCCACACCCCCAAAGGGGCTCACAAGACTCAACCCGGGCCCTGCCTTTCTCTCCTTTTCTGACTTTTTATCCAGGGGGAAACGAACATGACCTCTTCCCTAAATCAAAAAGGATCCATCGGCCTTGATACAAATGAGACGCCATTGAAGTGAGGAAGGCCTGCCCTCTTTAACAGGACGGTCCTCCTGGAGCAGGGGTGGGGCTGGGTGGCTGGGAGCTCCCCTCCCCTAGAGTGGAGCTGGGGAGGGCTTGGCAGGGGTGCCCTGCTCTAACAATTGCCACTGTTGTCCCTGTCCCCGTGGTCTGTGACTCAGGGTTAGCACAGGGAGCTCAGCCGGGACCTAAGCCCCTCCCCAAAGTGGCTGGGGAGGAGGAACAAACCCCCAGGGGCGCCCAGTTGGGCTCCCGCCACAACTGCTGGGGTAGTTCCTAGTGTAGGGGGGCACATGAGCATTAGCATGAGGGCCAAACATTTGGGGAGATGGAGACCAGGCTCACTTGTCCCCTGGGGTGACCGCGGCACCCTCAGACCAAGGCCCGGCAGAGGAAGCACTTACCCTGTTATCACCTTCTGGGGCCAGAGGATCTGTCATCCAGGACCCGAACCTTGAGCCTGAGGTCTTGACGGTCACGGGGTCACTGATGCCTGTCAGCTTGCCGCAGGCTGGAAGACAGGACACAGCACAGAGGAGTGACTCCCTTGGCCCGAGCCTGACCACGTACTGCGGAGGACGCGGGTCCCCTCTGCCTGTCCCGGCCAGGGTGTCAGCTGCTCTTGCCCCTCTTCTTCCTGGTGATACCCCCAGCCCCAAAGTCCAGAGAAGCGCCCCCCCCCCAACAGAGCCGCTGAGGCCAGGGTGGACAGGGAGAGGGAGGAGAAGAAGCCCCCCCACCGCCTCCCTCCCTCGGTCCCCAGGGGCTTGGGGCTGGAGGGGCCAGAGCAGGACATGGGGCTGACCAGCCTCGCCAGGACATGGTTTTCTCTTCTGGGCAGTGGGCATGGGAGCAGCTCGAGCCCTTAAGCCTCTGGGAAAGACAGCATCCCAAGCCCCATGTGTTAGGCTCCCTGCAGGGTCCCAAGACACCTTTTTGGGAAGAACCCACAGCTCCATGCCTTTGGGCCAGTTAGAACTGGACTAGGAGAAAGGCCCCCTCCTTCCCTGGAGAGCCTGTGAGCATCTCCCGCAGGGGGAAAAGGTTCCTTCTGCCTGGGGGGAGCCCTGAGTTTGGAGAGTGGGGACTCTGGAGGCACTGACAGAGCAGGGCAGCTGGACAGACCGGGTCTCAGATGTGGCCTCAGTGCTGCCGGTCTCAGGGATGGAGGCCGGGGTGGGGCAGGGAGTACTTAGAGCCACAGCAGCACTCGCGGACAGCAGAGGCTGGGACCCAGCGCTCTCTGCAGCCCAGCGCCCTTCCCACAGCCCTGTGGGCCTACCAGGCTGCACCTGCCGCCCCAGCAAAGACTCCACAACCACTTCGGTCTTCCAGAATAAGTGAATCCCCGCCAGCCTGGAGTTCCTGAGCCCCAGGAGCCGATCAGCAGGTAGACACGGCCCAGTCAGCAAGTTCCCAAGAAGATCCGGGTGCTTTCAGAAGATTGACAGTGACTTAACCCAGGGACACAGTTTAGCCGGGATAATCCTGCAGAGTGGGGGGAGGGCCAGGCCGCAGAAGCTGGTCTCTCTCTAAGAACTTAAAACAGGGGTGTGTATCTGCGCTAACACCATCACACAGGACTGCAGAGACAGACCCCTGACACCCCAGCCCAGCGCCAGGCGTCCCATCTCTCTGTACTGGCGGGAGCGCAGAGGTCGTGAGGAGGGATGAGTCGCCTGCAGGCAGTTGGGGGGGTGCTGGGTCTGTACCCAGATCCCCATCAGCTGCACCGCCCTCCTCCCCGCAGGCAGGCCGCTGCCTTGGGTCCACACCTATTTTTACCAGCCTATCCCTTCTCCTCTCCGAATTTCCTGTTTGTTCCGCTTTTAGGAGCAACCGTGGGACCTCCCACGTAAATACTGTCCCCTCACAGCCCACGGCTTCCTGGCAGGAGTCATCGCTTGGGGGCTGGTGGCAGGTCTGCAGGTGGGCCTGGTCCCTGCTGAGAATCTCAGCAAGTTCACTGGACCCCGTGCACATGTTCCCCATCTGTGGGAGGACAAGGGGGACTGGAGGAAGGTCCAAGGTTCACCAGTGTCTACAGGGACTGGGAGAAAAAGGGGGTGCTCAAGGCTGGTGTCCCCCTGTACTCTCTTGGTTCCTATGACCTGGGGGCTCCGGGGGCTGGCTGTCCCCTAGGAGACAGCAGCTTCTCTGACCTGGGTGGGGATCGGGAGATGTTGGCAGGGCCCACGTCCAGCCACCAACAGCTTCCCCACTGCTAAGCCGGGGGACAGTGGTCCTGCCAGCAGCCTGGAAGGAGGAGCCATTACCCCTTAGGGTGTCATGGCTTGGGGAGTCCGGTGGGCCCATGGGTTTTCCATCCAAGAGCACACCGTGGGATCGGACACTGCACAGCGTTATCCTGACTCACACTGAGGCTCTGGCCAAGCCCCCCGTGCTGGCTGACCTCCCCAAAGGAGACCAGATGTCTGTCCTCCACATCACACCCAGCAGGCGAACATGACGGGCCAGTGCCCTACCTCGGTAGCACAGATGCCTGGCCCTTCTCACCGCCACGTCTTTGCTCTGCCTGTCCCTCCACCTGGCATGTCCTCTGCCTGCCCTCCCACCTGTCCTCTATGGCCTGGCCCAAACCCACGCCTCTTCCTGAGACCTCTGCCTTTGGAATCCTGCCCACCTTGTCCTCACCAACTCCTGCCAGTGACCCCATATGTCCTGGGGCCTCAGACCCGAGTGTCCAGGTCTGGATGCCCGGGCTATAAGCTTGTTGCCCTCTCTTGCTGTTTCCCCAAGGCTCTGCCCAAGGAATTGTCCATGAACTAGTGAGGGAATCATCCCTCAGTTCCTCAGAGGTAAAATGATTCATCTCTCAGGAAACCCTCACAATGTCCTTTGCCACATGCCCCAGCAGAGGGTACGAGAGGTAAAGCAGGGTCACCCTCCTCTGAGCGTGGGACAGAAGCCCAAAGGGCAGCTGTGGGGGCTGAAGTGGTGGGGAGCTTCTAGAAGGATGCCCGCCGTGCACGTAGGGCTCAGTGGAGGCAGCTGCCATTCTCATGACTGTGTATTCAGATTAAGGATGGGGAGAAAACTTGGGGTTGGGGCTGCCTCGGACCACCCCACTGTGTCCTGCCCACTGAGGGCCTTTGGGGCTGGGGCGGAGTGGGGGAGCCGGCCACTGCAGGAAACAGGCTGCAGGTCGGGTCTGATCTGGAGGCAAATGCTCGGCAGTAGCACCAACACCTGCCGTCCCGGGCTGAGGTCCGCTCTCCCTTCACCCAGGTGCTCCCGGCTCTGAGGGCTAGCTCCAGCCTCCCCAGCCCCTTGGAGGGAGCCTTGAAAGCATGGATCAGAGTGTGCAGAGAAGGGTCCGGCTGGCCCGGGAGCCCTGCTCTTCCAAATACTGGCCGCAGGCTCAGGTCTCCAGGGCCTCCCGGGCTGGAGGCTGCCCTCCCCCCCAACCCCTCCCCGCCCCCCCCGCTTGAGTCAGGGAGTTATTTTTGGTTCTCTGTCCAGACTGGTTCTGCCAAGACCTCGGGAGCTGACAGGATCTAAAAAAGCCCCACGGCAGAGCCTCATGGAGGAGTCTTGGCACATTCAGTTCAGGAAAGTGTCCCTCTCTGTCACGCGGGCTCAGGATGTGCGTAAGGAGGGAAGGAGGCCCCTGCGCAGGTGCAGCTCGGAGGAGGCGGAGCTCCAGGGCCAGAGCACCCCGCTGGGAGGGCCTGGCCACCCTCGCCCTCCAGAGCTCAGGGGCAGAGCCCAGGATAGGTGTCAGGAGGGAGGGCACCGTGCAAAGCCAGGGGCCTGGACAAAACAGTGCCCTGCGTGAAATCATTTGCCTCGTGCTATTGCTAGGAGTCCACTTCTGAACAACAGCTGGGACAGTCTCCACGGGGAGCCTTGAGCAGGCCCAGGGTGACATGCCCACCAAGAACCAGGCCAGAGACCAGAGTGAGGGCCTGAGAGCCCCGCAGCAGGCAGGCTGGGCCCCCAGCTTTCGGTCTTCCTCAGCCCCAGCTTTCATCCCCCATGGGCTGGGAACTGTTTGCAAAGCTGGGAGCTGGGGAAGGCACATGTCCTCGTAGGGCGGAGAACCTGAGGACAAAGCAGATCCTGAGCCTGGGAGCGGCACCAAGGGAGGGTCCTCTGTCTCCCCAGCACTTCCTGGAAGGCTCCAAAGGGGAAGCCTGCCCTGCCAGAATCCCACTAGGGTCAACACATGAGCGGCAGCTCAGCTGTGGGCTGGTTTCTTTGCGGTGGGGTCTCCTGCAGGCCCAGGTCTCCCAGGCTTATCTCTCCAACCTCCACTGATTACAAAACCTGCTCCTGCGACGGCTTTTGACTTTTGGCCTCACCCTTGGCAGCAGCTCCCTCCCCAAGCCCCTCCAGGCCCCTGGGAGCAGACTGGGGTCAATCCCTCTGCCTTCCTGAGCCTGTCCCATCTCAAGGGCAAGAGGATGGAAAGGAGGCTTCAGACGTGCCTCCCCCAGGAGAGAGAGCCTGGGATGTGGAGCCCAGGCAAAGCACCATGCCCTGACATCCCAAACCGGCAAAGATATCTACGCCTTGACTGTTACCAACGTGGGCCCCGGGCTGGTGGGGCTGCTGGCACTGAAGCCCATGGGCTTCATTCACATGTGTTCTTGGTGGAACAATAAGAGCCCCAGAGATTCTGATGCCCGGGCCCCAGGTGTCTGGGCACTTCCTTCCCACTGGGGGAAGCCCTAAAACTCAGCTATCCCCCCTGCCCCCATTTTACAGAGTGGAAAATTGAGGCCTGAAGCTAACAGACCCACGAGATGCTCGGGACACACTGATGTATGAACAGCATTTTGCACTGGATCCTGAGTCTCTGGTTTAGCTTCTGGGTCATCTGACTGTGTAGGCTCCCCCAGTGGAGGGGGGCCGTGAAGTCTCCCACCCCAGCCTGGGGGACCGGGTGGCTGGGCGGCTCTGGCGCTCCCCTGTCTGGGAACAAGGGTTGCTCAGGGGAGCGGTCAGAAGCCGCCTCTCTTGCAGAGGTGCCCAGAGAGGCTGAGCCCCACCTCTGGTTTTAGAAATGGAGTTTCAGAGTCCTTTCTGGCTGGGCCTCTGGGAAAAACATACAATCCCATCGAGAGAGCAATCTTTCCAAATAGAAACAGAAAACAAACGGGCCTTGTTTTTCCTCTGTGTGCATTCTGGGGTCAGGAATTACCAGCCACGTCCACTGAAAAGAGAGGGTGGCCACAAGAAGCCACCCGACTGAGAGCACGTGGGTGGAGGGGGGAGCTGGAGTGTCTATACCGGGGAGGAAATAACGGGGACCTACAGGGAGACTTCAGACCAGGGAGCCAAGGTGCCCAGGGGGCGGGGACGGGAGCTACTGAAAGGCTACACCCAGCGGGAGCCCCAAGCTCCCCGGCAGCTGTCAGGAATGGATGGCCCCACAGTGCAGGAGGTGGCTCCTTGGCTCTATGTCCCCCGGAACCTCCGAGCAGGAAAGAGGCTGCCGAGACTGTACTCACTGGCGAGGCTGAAATAAAGACCCTATCAAGCAGCCACAGGATAGGAACGTGGTCCTTAAATTACTGGGCTTGAAGGGGAACCTAGGGAGAGGGCAGAGCCCCTGTTCAAACTACCACCTGCCTGTTGATCTGCCCCCACACCCACCCACCTACCTGTCTGTTCCTCCACCTGCCAACGTTTCTGTCTGTCTGCTCGCCCAGCTACCTACTTAACACTTACAACTCGCCCTATTCCGCCCACTCTGCTGGGCTATGAGGTGTCCCTGGACTTACATGGTCATCCCAGGGCACGGGGACTCCTACACCTTCACTGCACAGATAAGCAAGTGGCTGCCCTCGAGATGGTCAGTGCCTGGGGGCAGTCACACAGCCGCAGGTGATACCTAGCTTACAGACTGAGGGCTCTCACCCTTTGGTGTTCATGGGAATCTCCTGGATGTTGGTTAAATGCAGATCCCTGGGCCCTCCCCACCCCCCAGACTCTGATTCAGTGGGTCTACCTCCGAGTCAAGGTGTTTCTGAAGAAAGAAACACAGAGGCAAGACAACATGCTTGCATTCTGATGGGAGAGAACAGGGCCCCTGGGAGTCATCCTCTCTCTTTACTCCCAGATCAACCATCCTGGTGGCCCAAGGGTAACTGTGTGAAAGCCCCAAGATCCTAAGCTGGAAGGAAAATTCATGCAGCTTCTAAAAATAGACCAGGTGCTGATGGAAAGGCTGCTCTTTCCAAGAGGGGCGGTGTCCCCCCCGGGAGAGGCCTGTGGCTTCTCGGTGTTTGTAACTTTCCACTCTGAATTTCCATTTTGCTCCTTGACCCCCTACAGGGAAAACATGGAGGTCCTATCTCAGTTTCTCACCGATATACGCAGCCTGTATCCCAGGGAGGGCATTAAATAAACAATAACCATCACCCCCACCCCGGCCCCTGGATTCTTCAGAGGCTGAGACCCCTAGGTGGGGCATTTGGAGGGTCTGGAGAGAGAGGCAGTCAGCATGGGCTAATGCTGGGTAGAAACCTCAATCTGTGCCCAACGGAAATCATTATATAACCCACAGTCATAAATACAGTTCCATAATCGTGAACATTCGAAACATCCACACCGACCCCTACAGTGTCCGAACAGGAAATGCTGTGAAGACTGCCCAGCCCTGACCCTCCTAGGGCTGTCCCAGGTCCCCCTGCCCCTGACACACCAGGACTGGGGTGCCAAGAAGGGCATCACTGGAAAAACGCAGAATACAATACCTCGTGGGACATAGCTAAGTGCCCACATTAAGCCAGATTAAACTCCCAATGCCTATCTCCATCCTCCCTGGGCCTGGGGAACTTCTGAGTGTTTGCCTTTGCTGGGAGGCCTAGAACAGCGTCTGAGATAATCTGGGTGTGCGGACCTGCTCCAACAAGGGGGCTGGCCAACTACTTCCTTGCCTTTTGGATATTCTCTCCCTTTTGCCTCAAGGCACCAAGGATTTTTAAAAGTATTTGCTACTTTGGGATGTTGTAAGTTTATAAGAAGGTATTTGAAGTATGGGTGGGTGGGTGTGGGGAGAGGGGAGTCAAGTTAGAATATCAGATAAAACCCAAGGGGAACTTCTTCATAAACCAAAATTACCCTAAAATTATATAGTATGAACACAAACAGCCTTGGTGTCAAACGAATAGCAGGAGAGAAGGGCCAGCTGATCTGCACATGAAAACCTAAGAATGAACTGGAAATTGGGAAACAGGCCAGAAGAGTGGGCTCAGATGCCAGTAAGTCACGATCTGTGACAGCAACCAATAGGAAAGTTGTAAGGTGAGTGGGAATTCAAGCAGAAGCCAGAATCCAGAGGGGTCCCCCCACGGTGGGGGAACCCCCAGATCTGGTGCCCCCCCAAGAAAGCAACAGCAGGGTTGAGGAGCGTGTGAGCCCAGGGGCTCCCTCCATCCAGGCCATTAGGAGGGACTGATGCCTTTTCTCACTGTGAATGGCAAGTCCTCTATGCTGGTGTGATTGAATTTTCTTTTTTCTTTTATTCAAACTACGCATGATTCACTATCTCGGGAGTTCCGTCAGCCCTTGTCCCCAGCCTGCAGAGAGTATGAGATGTATGTTTCCAGCCCTATTACACTCATGTCCTAACCTCACCCATCACACACAGACACACACACCCACTCATGTGTGCACGCACACACACATTCTTCAGATGGCATGTGGCATCTAGTCCCTTTTCTGGATGTGTGACTTCATGGGGTCTGTGAGCCAGCCTTTGCACAGGACTGGACAATGCCCTAGGGTGAGTGCCGCCTACCTGTGCTCCTAAGCGGGAGCCCTGCCCAGGAGCCCTAATCCGGCCAGGCCACGGCCTCCCTGAAGCCGGGCGGGCGCTGTCCGCTTCAGCACCACTCCCTAAGCCTGTGCGGGAGCGGAGGTGGGCGGGGCAGCGGCCTCCCTGAAGCCAGGCGGGCGCTGTCCGCTTCAGCACCACTCCCTAAGCCTGTGCGTGAGCGGAGGTGGGCGGGGCAGCGCCACGCCCCCGCAGGGTTCTGGTCCTACCTAGTTTTTGCATGCATGCACGGAGCCTTTCTTCAAGATTGGACACTCTGCTCTGAAGTTCATCGTAGTCATAGGCGCCAATTTCCTCTTGCAGTTCGTTAAGCACTGACGTCAGATTCTGGACCTCCTCCTTAAATTGCAATACCAATTTGGCATCGGCCTTGTACTCTTCCAACACAGGTATCAAAGGCCTAAGTTCATCCATTTTCGCTTTTATCGCCTGCAAGGTTAAAATAAGCTGGGTTCAGTGCTCTGCGTGCAAAAACTTGCAACACCCTGCCTTGGCCTGGCTTCTCCCCGGGTGAGGGAGTCTGTGCACACTCCTGTTTCATTTATAGGTTTATGTATTCTGGCCCAAAAGAGTTAGAAGAGCATATTAAACAGTCTTCAGAACACCAACATATTTGGGAAAGGTCTTTATTGTCAGTTTAGAATGCAACATCTTAAGGTTACATGCTTTTAGTCACACACACAAAGTTTCTTTTTTTTTTTTTTCTTTTTCAAAAAATGCATCGACAAGGGTTCAAACTGTCCGTGGAATGCAGCTACAGTCGCATGCAAAAGAGGGTCCTGGTTGTGTTCAAGGTTCCTTAGTGTCATGGTGCTAAGTATTGGGAAATAATAGTAAAAATGCATGGTGCAAAAGCTCTCTGACCCTCTTTCATGGTTACATGGGAGTGGACTGCATCTTCAGTCACTGCAGCACTGAAAAAACGCTTTTAAGTTAGCCCTGCAAGCAAGAAAATGAAATACTGTTGAAGAGCTACCTCACTAGCCTGCCTTAAACAGACAGCCATTAATAGACAAATATTTTCACGGTCACTTAAAAAAAAACAAAACACACTCCATTGCTAGATTTAGTCCAAACCAACTGCTTTAACAGTTATAGAGATTCTCTCACAATTCCTGGTGTAATTCTTAATGCAATTAAAGCATGGTCAAAGGCAAGGGAATGCTTTTCCTCCACCGGGGCCACGTTGCCCCAAATTTTGGAACTGGGAGAGATGCCCGTGTGGACAGTGCTTGCAAAGATGAGCTAGCTCATGGCCGCTAAAGACACCCCCGTCTTCAAAGGAATCGGACTCTAGCATGGCACAGGGAATGCTGGGCTTTCAGGGAGAGACACAAACTCTTTTTGGTCAGGCAGGTCAAAAATCTCTCTCTCTGAGATAAGTCACCACGATGACGACATCAGAAGCAAGGACAACATAGTCACCTGCCTCCGCCGTGAGCCATTGGCTCCTTGCTCCTCAATAGGATCAGGCTTGCTATTATGTTATTTATAATATAGATTGATTACTTCGTTAGCCTGCCGTTTCGTCTGTATAATGTATCAGTTTTAAAAGTGGATCACTTCTTGCTTCATGCAGGGAGCACATCAAAGGAAAACATTAGCATAAAAAGGACTGGAAGACAGAGCGTCAGCAATTTCTAGTCAAGCAGGGCTGTGTAATTTGACCTGTTCATTTATATCTGGGCTAGATTAGTAATTAACATGCACGTGTGCCTTAATGAAGGTGCATATAATTTTTCAATTTAATCATTTTGAAGCTGAGTAAACTTGAGATATATATATATGTATATATATATATACATATTTCTATATATGTATATATAATTTTAGGTCAAACTCTGGCTTTAATGTCCAGAGAGACCTGGAGAGAAAAAAAAGGAAAAAGAAAAAACACTTACCAGGAAGTGAGAAAGATGTTGGTGTCTCTCTCTTTCCTCCCTACAAGTCTACAGAGTGCCCTGTCATAGCTAAATTAGGTCAGATGTGAAAAATTGCCCCGAGTGATCCCTGCTCAGAAATGGCTCTAATCAATTAAGCTAATCCTTCACTAATGTGATTTACCTACAGCAGCTGCCGAATGAAGAGGACCAATCGTATCCCTTCCCAGCTCATCTGTGACCTGGCTTCTGGGACCCTGGCCTGGGAAGCTAATGGGGGCTGAAAACTGCGGCTCCATCTTCCCATTTGACTGTGTCTTTCGCCAAAAGAGAGCAAGGGCTGGCTGCCTCTCCAATTATGAGGACAGCAGCGGCCGTTTGCAAGGCAAAGGGCCATTTCTGCTGGGCTCCTCCCTGGCCCCAAGTTTCTCTTTCTGGAGGGAAAGGGGAAAGCACGAAGGGAAACCAAGCCCAGCCTGGACTCAGAGGAGGAGCAGCACACGTACCTTGAACTGCCTGGCCAGGTGTTGCTTATGGCTCTCCTCCACCTGCTTGAACTTGGACTCCAGTCCCTTCATTTGGTTCTCCATCTTCTCCACATACTGCAAGTCCCTCTGGGTCCGCCTGTCCAGGACCTCTATGGATTGAGACATGTTTTGCACCTGTCAAAAAGGCAACAGGATCAAGAAAGGAGCTGCAGTGGGTGCCTGCCCATCTTATTTGCCTCCTAATACACGACAGTGACCTTTCCCACGCAGCCAACACACTGGGAGCCAGAGGCGGCCCATGCATTATTTACTAGTTAATCACCAGCATCGGGGAGTGTTATGACCAAGAACTCCCCAAACAGAGCACACTGGTTTGGGAAACGTTTCCTCTGCCATGTTCCAGAATGCTTTCTCTTCCAGTCAGGGATGCAAATCAGGGGTTCAGGAGCCTCAGGCCCTCCCCCAGCTCACAGCTCCAGGCATACAAAGCTTTGGGTGACTTTTTTTTTTTCCTTTCTTTTGTCAGTGGGGAGGGGACTGTGTCTCAGTCTCCTTATTCTGCGGGATGAAACTGGACAGGCTGGCTTAAATACCAGCCAGTTTGAACGTTGCTGCTGGGTTCCCCCACCTCGGGTAGAGACTCTCCGGGTCCTGCTGCGAACGTGGGTGGCAGGAGGGAGCCAAGCTACAAGGGAACTGCTCTTTCTGACTCTGTGTCAACCCTTGTCCCCATCTCACGCACCATCCACCACCCCTCCCGGCGTCATAGGTAGACGACTGCTCTGCAAGCATACGCGTTCCATGCATAGAGTCAGGAATCGGTCACCCGGCCAATGAAGAATCACTGTTTCACATCTTTGCAGACAGACCTGAATTGAGTCTATCCTCAAGATGGAACTTTAATATTCAACAGGATTCCAGAGAGCTTAAAAGAAAAACAGTTTCAGTGCAACCACCTGCCAGGGCGTTTTATTTTGGGGGAAACTGGCTGGTGCTTCTGTGCTCATGCATTTGGGGCAGTGGGGGGAGCAGATGGAGCTCAGGATTGTGCGGTGGTGTTTGGGCCACTCCTCGGCATCGAACCCAATCCCCAGGGAGGAAGACACCTTTACAACCACCGCAGATCTCCATTTCTGATTTACTGCTGCCTTTGAAAATCCTCTCCCTTTTTAGGAACGGAATCATTTGGGTACGACCCGTAGCTTGACTCGGTCAGTGAAAAGATTTTAGTGCAGTTTCCACCACTTCCGGTATAGCCTCCACCCCCATAAATAAAGTAAGAGCACAAGCGAAATGCTTCTCGGTAGGAGAAAAACCAATATTACTCACTGCAGCATCTTAAAATGCCTGGGATTTTATGGCTAGTTATTTAGAAGTAACATGCAAATCCAGTTTAAAAATTCGGGTTTCTAAAATGCTCTATGTGGGTGACTCGGGTACTCTCTGATCCTTTCTATGTGGAACTGGAAACATTTGCTCCGTTACCCTCTCTCTGCCCCCTTCACCTGTCCAGTTCTTTCACAGCCAA
Source organism: Taxidea taxus jeffersonii (assembly GCA_003697995.1). NCBI lineage: Eukaryota > Metazoa > Chordata > Mammalia > Carnivora > Mustelidae > Taxidea > Taxidea taxus. The sequence continues at coordinate 15,952 of ML108915.1, read as the reverse complement.
TAACCACAGGACTTCCTTGGAGAAGAGTTGTAAGTTTTGGTTTCCTTCATATTTTAAAGCCCAGCCCAAATACCACCTCCTCCAGGGAGGTTTCCAGGATGCACCAGAGCCAGAAGCGGCTGCATACTACTTGGAAACGGCATCACTTCGTTGGCGCAATGCCTGCCTGGCAGTAACCACACACACATCTGCCTCAACCAGCTGGCTGGATAGGAAACACAGGGTGGGAGGGGCCCAAGGCTTTTTCACTCCCACAGTGGCAGCAACCCCCCCCCCCACGCCCCCTACCCCCCATCCCTGTGCCTAATGCACTGAGGTCCTCCTGCAGCCACAATGTTGGGAGGAGGAACACACACGGCCTCCCCAGTCAGGAGCCTGCTCCCCTCCTGAGACGCAGCGCTCCTGCTGTGTTGGCAAAACCTACAAGAGCAGGGGCTTCCGTGGGCTGAGCTGAAGCTGCTGGGTCGGCACCAGCTCCAGATTCTGCCCTCCAACAGGGGCCACACGCAGAGCAACGGGCTTCTCATTTGCCAGACGAGGGATGCTTTTCATGAATTTTGAGTAAGATTAAATTTAAGATTGAGAAAACCAACTTGAAGATGCCAAACGACGCTGTTGCCTTAAAACAAAACCCAGACTCTCCTACTGTCTCCACCTGGAGTGAGGACCCCCACTCTGGCCGGTCATAAAGCAGACGACTGTGCCAAGGGGCACAACTACTCCCAGGTGGGTGTTCTCCCTCAAGAAGACCCTGGTCTACACCCCAGTCCCGGGGCCATCCATCCTCTTTCCAGCAGGTTGTGTCCCTTGAAGCCAACTGATGAGCTCAAGGTCACACAGTTCCCAAATGACAGCTTTCCTCCCCAGGCTGAGCCCATCCGGTCACTGATTCCATTTGATCTTTACAACGCCCTGGCAGGTGAGTGCTGTCTCGAGTCCCGTGCTATGCATAAGGAGACCGAGGCTCAGGGAAGTTGAGCAGCTTGTCTACCATCCCACAGCAGTCAGCAACGATCCAAAGCCTGGCCTGCCTCCAAAGCCCATACTTCCAAAGTCAGGGCTGACGGCTTTTTCAAAGAGAACATAACCCGCGGGGCCCCAACAGGCCTTTTCCACTCGGCGGGTTGCCTGTGGCCCTCAGCCCCGGCCGCAGGTCAGCACTGGGGCATCCGAGGGAACACACCACCAGAGCCACGCACCTCAGGCAGGAGGAGACCCCCCCCTCCCAGGCAGGAGCAGCCCTGCCCCCAACCCCAGCACAATCTGAACGCAGGAAGCCGCGAGGCCCTCTTTTACAACAAAAGGCTGCTGCCCTCTGAAAACACAGTGCCCACTGGGGTATAAAATAGGGTTTTAAATCTTCCAGCCCCGACATGGTAGAGTATGGAGGCAGAAAGAAGGGCCCCAAGGGCCTGCGCTCCCAGGGGCTCCGAGAGCTTTCTGGAATCCAGAAGGCACCTCCCCCAAGAGCTCCTTGTCTCCCCCAAAGCGACAGCCTGCCCCCTCCCGCCCCCCCACCCCTTTCCAGGTCCCAGAGGCCCCTCCCAGCTCCACCTCCTTCCTCTGCAATTCTGAATAATTAAAGGCCCAATTAGGCTTTGGTCTAGTTTAGTGTTAATGAACGTTTGCAGGATCTGCTAGATGCATTTTACTTTAATTCTTTCTAAATGACATACTGGGTGGGCTAGAGACGGCAGAACAAAGACTGCCCCTCACCAGGGAGCTGGTGCAGGGGCCAGGCCGAGCCCAAGGCCTCCTTGCCTTTCTCCCCGCCCCCCTCAAAACCATCCTGGGGACAGCGCAGAGCTGGGAGCCCTGGGAATCGCTTACCCACGCCTTCCCTCCCCACTTTGGGAAACTGAGGCAAAGACAAGGACCTGCTTTGCCAGCCGCTGTACGAGAGGCTGTGGCTGAGCTGGGCTCCTATGAGGCGTGTGTTGCATGTGTACGTGGGTGCGTGTGTTGCGTGTGTACGTGGGTGCGTGTGTCTCCGGTGTGGGGGTGTGTACATGGGGTGTGTGGGCGGTGAGTGCAAGGCATGTGCATGGGTGTGCAGTGGCCATGTGCGTACATGGGTGATGAAACCGGGTGAAAAATCTCACCGAGTTGACATGATTCTTGTGAAGGGTCTTGAAATGATGGATTTAAAATGTGTGTTGGACCCACACAGCCCTGCTGCCCGCGGCTGCCAAGGGGCGGACTCCGGGTACACTTGTACCCCTGGGCCTGCAACTGGCAGATCCCACCTCCCATGGGCAGCAAAAGAGCCCACCAGCTGACACCCGAGGGGCTCCTGGGGCGCTCTCCCTGGTGGCTGCTCAGCCACAGCCCTGAGCCCTCCGGACTATAGGTCTCCGCCTCTCTGGAAACGGTGGCCGGGGGGAGCAGCCCTCGTCTGCTCTCCCCACACGGCTCCTCCGCGGAGTGACCAGCAGGGTCGACTCCTCTTCTCCTGCGCCCTCTGTGGCGCATTGAGGTGGGGGGGTCTCCATCCACCCATTCATTCATTCACAGACATTCTGAGTCTGGACACGCCAAGAAAGAGGGTGGTCTTGAAGCTGGGACAGACCATGCAGGCCAGCCCAGCCTGGGTGCTGGTGTGGGTGCACGCACGCACGTAGATGGGCACATGCGCGTGCACACACGGCCCGCGCAGACTCACCTTCTCCAGTAGCTGCCTGAGCTGTTTCGTGCGGGCATCCCGTGAACACATGGTCTGCTGCGGGGCGACCACTGTGCAGATGCACCTGCCCTCGCTGTCCTGGGCGGAGCTGTACACCTGCCAGCTCTCCTCGGGGTTGGTGGGCAACACCTGGACGTGGGGGCGGGGGGTGAGGGAGCGAGAGGGAGACAAGTGAGACCAGAAGGCAGCGAACTGGGAACGACTACCAGGGAGGGCCGTCCAAGTCCGACCCCTAGCAGAGAAGGACAAAAAGACGGTCCAAAGACACGTTCTGACCCCGGGGAGGGGCAGGGGCCCCTGAGAACAAAGGGGCAGAATCCCATCGATGTCCCCCCGGGGCTGCAAGGAGGTCGAACAGGCACGACTCGAAATTTTGTTCAAATTCAGGGGATTTTTCAATTCCGGGGATGTTTGGTGTTCCGGCCCGTGACCCAACGGATAGGCTAGGTAGCAGGGAGAGGGGAGAGGCGGCAAGCCCTGACTGAGGAGTCAGGCAGGATAGCAGTGGCTGGTTGACTCACAGCAGCACGTGATTCAGAAACAAGACCTCCTCCCCGTAAGGCGAGCTGGCGTGGCTGGCGCAGCCTCGCGACGCCGTCCCTGACGCCCGAAGATGAAGCGCCCGGGGTAATAGCCAGGATCCGGCAGCCCACTAGCCCAGAGCCGCAACGACCCCGCGCCCCGGCTGCCGTCCTGCAGACAGCCTGGCAGACACTGTCGGAGGAGATGCCAGCCTTCCAACTCCACGAGGGCTGCCACCCACGAGTCACTGGGTGGAAGTCACCAAGTTTCTGGTGACATGGGGGTCAGCTCACAGCCAACCTCAGTCCTAGGGCATGCCCAAGGACCACCGAGAGGCCAGAGCCGTGCCTGGCTGGTGTCACCTTGCAGCCCGGCTCAGGTGTGGAGCACCAGGCACACGCACGGGGCGACACGACTGTCCAGAAACGCTCCCGGAGCACAGACCCTCCCCCGCAGCCTGCCCTGTCACCTCAGGTCACCTCCCTGCTATTTTTAGCGTGGGGCTGGGGTGGAGAATCTATAGTAGCTGTCCACTTGCTTCATTCATCGCCAACCCCAGCAGCTTAGGACCCAGACGCAGGAGCACAGTCATCATGAAAGCAGCCCTGGATGTCATCCTTGAGACAGGAGGTGGGATGAACATGACGAGGGTCTTAGGATGGGGTCCCGTGGAGACCTCATCCCAGAGCACTGTGCCCTGGGCAGCCCAAACCAGGTGGGAGAGAAGCCTCCTGCCCACTCCTAGCTGCCCCCCCCAACCTCCGAGGGAGCCAGCCTGGGGCCCTTCCTCACATCCTCCTCCTCTCAGGGGTGCTTCCCGCTTAGCCTGGCTCGCACAGCTCCAGCCACCATCTGAGCCAGCCCAGACCACAGGCGCCCTGGCCACTCGCTCCCCCCCACACCAAGGCCTTGACAAGGGAAGAAAAAGCCACCTGGGAGACAGGACGGAGGGCTGATGGGACAGAGAGGGGGCCAGCGCCACAGCCAGTGCCCAGGGCCCCACCCCGGCCACTGCACCTTGGGGCTCCAGGACCCTGAGGGACCTGGTGTAGGGATGAGCAGGGAAAGGAGCGTGAGCGAGTGTGAGCTGCCAGCTCCCCCGCCCGCCCGCCTGCCCGCCGGCCCACTCCAGCAGTCCAGTCCCCGCTCGCTCTCACAAAGTAGGGCGGGCTCAGCTCAAGCCCTTGCTGGACCAGCCCCGACAGGGTGGAGCAGCGGCGTCCCCACCCCTTACTTGCTGAGTGACCTTGGACAAGTCCCCAAGTCCCCTGCCTCAGTTTCCTGACCTTGTCAGTGAGGGACTTACTACTATTTGAAGGGGACTTGAAGCGTCAGAGTCCCTGAGGCCCCTGCCCGGCGAGGAAACCCAGCAAAGGAAGGAGGCGGTGCCCCTGAGGACCAGGGCAGGCCACTGGTCAGCCCGGCAGCGCGGGGACAGGGTCACCCCCGCCCACCAGGGGAAGCCGCGGGGGACCCTTGCCAGTGCCCTTGGCCATGCGCCCTGCTCGGCGCCGCCCAGCCCGGGGTCAGGGTCGGAGGGAGCAGGCGGGAGGGCCCGCGGGGCGGCGGCGGGGACTTACGCCGGTGCTGCGGTCGAGCGTCCCGCCGCTGGCGGCAGAGAGCTTGGTGGTGTTGAGGCCCACCAGCGAGGGCAGCGTCTGGGACATCCAGTTGGTGATCATGGCCATGGTGCTCAGCACAACCCCGATCTTGAGCAGCGGCACCGACATCGCGCCTCGAGTCGCC